>SJYV01011417.1:97981-172515 GCA_006410875.1 Neotragus pygmaeus | reverse complement strand
TGCTAAGTGGTGTCTGACTCTTTGTGACCCTGTGGACCGTAGTCCGCCAGGCTCCTCTGTCCATGGGATTCTCCAGGCAAGAATACTGGAGTGGGTTGTCGCACCCTCCTCCAGAGGATCTTCCCAACCCAAGGATCGAATTCGCATCTCTCATGTCTCCTGCATGGGCGGGCAGGCTCTTAACCATGCATCAGGTAAGCAAGAGGCCAGAATTCACCCTACTCGGGAGAGGATCTCTCATCCTCAGTGTCCTCAACATGTTGTGTGTGCGACAGAAGGGCCTCTGCCCCTCACTTGATGGGCACACAGCTTAGGGCCTGGGATGTGAGCTCTGGAGCCAGACACATCCTGAGTGTGACCATCAGTGCCGTCCCCTCCGTCTGTGGCACCTTGAGTGCCTCGCTCTCATCATCTGTAAAATAAGAAGGCAGTCTTCCTCACAGGGTCAGTGTGAGGGTGAAAAGGACTAACGTGAAGGGCTTGACTAGAGCTTGACACTTAGGAAACCGTTCAGAGCCCAACCATGAAAACAAGTACTGTTATTCAATACTTAGAACCACCACGTGAGAGTGATAAGAATAAGCATCGCCATTTTGGAGAGAAAGACCCCAAAGCTCAGAAATGAAGCAAGGTATCCACCCCCCACCAGGTCCTGCACTGAGACAGGGGCAGTTTTGGGTAAAACAAACGCACAGCTACGTTAACCCTCCACGGCCTCTCGTTAGTGAGCTGCCTCTGCTCGCCCCACTTTGCCATCCACCCCACCTCTGAGTTCCCGTGCTTTCCAGCGCCCGGGGTTCGTGCTGTCCTCCTCATCTTCTGATACGTCCCCTATGCTCAGCCTGTCGTTCCTTCCAGAAGTCTGCCCATGTCGTTCCTTCCAGAAGTCTGCCCATGTCTCTGCCCCACCCTGGTCTGGACAGGGGCTCTCGCCTCACAGCGCTGTCCGGGACTCCTCCTGCAACTACATTCCCCCTGCTCTACAAGCCCCTTGCTTTCAGAGGCCATCCCGCTAACCATTCACTCTCTGATGGCTTGGCTGCTGAGCACCTGGTAAACACTGCTGCTGCTGTTAAGTCGCTTCAGTCGTGTCCGACTCTGTGCGACCCCATAGACGGCAAGCCCACCAGGCTCCCCCGTCCCTGGGATTCTCCAGGCAAGAACACTGGAGTGGGTTGCCATTTCCTTCTCCAAGGCATGAAAGTGAAAAGTCAAAGTGAAGTCGCTCAGTCATGTCCGACTCTTAGTGACCTCATGGACTGCAACCCACAAGGCTCCTCCATAGTTAGAGGAAAGAAGCAAAGAAGGAAGAAAATCGAAGAAAGTAAGGGTGTTCTCTTTGGTTGATAGTATTTAGAGTAATGTTGCTTTTCTTTTTTTTTTTTCTAAAAAAATTTAATGGGGCTGTCACCGTCATATAAAAAGCAGTTAATAACGATATGCAAAATCAGGATCTATTCTCAAGATCTTCGGGCAATGGAAAGATCAGGAGCTTTGTAGCCAGGAGACCCTGGCTTTGAATCTTGGTTCAGCGAATCACTCGTGTCATTGTACTCAGTAGTAAGACAGGCATTCACATTACCTACCACGCAAGGCTGTTGTGAGAAATTAGAAAGAGTATGATGGGGATGGTGTGGCCCGTGTGTCTGCTGTGTTGCAGTGAAGGCCTCATCATGATGGGCATCACTGCTGCTGTGACTTTTGTGGTTTTCATTAAGAGCAGAGCTCTTTCCATCTCAGCAGATTGCGTTCCTCAAGGAACATACAGTTCTAACAAATTAGCAGCTCAGCCCCAATCAGCAAAATTTCTTAAATATGTGCTGGGCCCTGCCCTGAGCAGAATTTGATACTCATTTCTGTGCTTGCGTGGAGAGGTTCGTAATCCTAAATTCGGGAACTGGAAATCACACCGAGTACATTGGCTAAAGAGCCAGGCTGAACTCATCATACAGAGTCCTTGTTCCAAGGAAACAGAAGACGGATGCTCCCAGGGGATGTGCATGGTCTGGCGTGGGCACTCCGTTTCTTCTTGCTGCTGTAACAAATCACCACAAACCTGGTGGCTTAAAACTACGCAGATTTATTATGTGACAGTTCTGGAGGTCAGAAGTCTGAGACAGATCTCACTGCACTAAAATCCAAGTGTCAGCTGGGCTGTGTTCCTCCTGGAGGCTCCAGGCAAGAATCAGTTTCTTGGTTTTTTCCAGCTTCTCGGTCTTTTCCAGCTTCTCGAGGCCTCCTGCATGCCTTGGCGTCTGGCTTGTCTTCCATCTGCAGAGCCAGCAAGGGCAGCTTTCTCATGCTGTGTCCCTCTGGCTCCAACTCGCCTGTCTCCTTTCGTTTCTGGGGACCCATGTGATGACATTGGAATAACTCATCTCCCCATCTCAAATCCTTCAGATCACATCAGCAAAGTCCTCTCTTCCATGTAAGGCCATGCATTCACTGGTTCTGGAGTTTTTCACGTGAACATCTGTGGGGTCCAGTCTTCTGTCCACCACTGATTTCCGGGGACAGACAAGGTCTCCCAACAAGGGGCCTTGAGTGGAGATTTGTTGACATGCAGAGTGATCCACCAAAGACTTTGACAAGTGTGGCTTATTTATAGGGAAACAAGAGGGAAATGTATCCATTTGAGTTTATTATCACACTTTCCATAAAAGGGCATTTTAATTTTAAATAGGAGGTGAGAATTATGATGCTAATTGTACATGTGCAAAGTGCCTGACCACTTGCACTTATTTAGTCTGTATAATAACCCAGCAAAGCATTATCTTCATCCAGTTTAAAGACCTGTACCTGTTATATTGGATATCTGGAATCTGAACCCAAATCTGTCGAGCTTGAAAACCCAGTTCTTTCCGATCGGGCACACAAATTCCTGGAAAAGAATCCCTCACGTTTTCCAAGGACTGGGGCTACTGGTCAGCAGTCTCGTTTCCCAGCCAGATGTGGACAGATGCAAACAAGGGGGTAGTCATGCCTTATTATTTTTTTTTTTCTGGAACACTATCTGGGTGGGGAGGTCTGGGCTGGCAAGAACTCAGAGTCATCTGCTCTTTTCTGACTGCCTTTCCAGAAGCAAGCTGATGAAGAGGAAAGGATTTCCCCTCCAGCCTGACATCAAAGGTTCCGGTCAGGGGCTCCCCGGGCCAGGATGCTGTTAGCGTGGGATATTAACCAAACACACTTCACCCCTGTGTTTGTCAGGGGTGGTTGTGTCTTTGATGCAGCCTCATTCCTTGGACTTAATTAAAACCCAGTTCCCTCTTTTATTCAATTTATGAGGCCTAGCCAGCAGGATTAAGCGATTACAGACAAAAAGCCCCATTTGTGAAACACTCCTAAACTCAAGCTGTTACGCTGCTTACTTGTACTCCATTAAATTAATAAGGAATGAATGGGCTGATCCATTATGAATAAAGCAGTGGGGAGTCTCTGCCCTGGCTCATACTTCCTGCTCCCTCCTTGGAGAACATTTGTGTAAAATGATTATGTTCATATTCATTCAATTGGAATTCTTTAAAAGTGGAATGCATAAATTACTCTAAAGACACAGAGTTTATCTTAAACATTAACTGCGAAGGGTGAATTAATACGACTATTATAAAACCATTAGCATTCAGCGTATTTACCTACAGCTGCGGTATACCTAAACCAAATTCAGCCCACGATTGCCATTTGTGTTGGGTGATCAGGTGAGTTTATTTTAGCCCTCAGTTCATTTACACTCGTAACACACCCTTGAATACCCAGTGTTTCTATTAGCTCCTTTCTTCAGGGGTTAACTTGGTTGGAGATTGACTTTCTTTGTTTCCTGATTTAACCACAAACCTCTACCCAGCTGTTATGACACCTCAGTGTTTCCAAATATCTGACGTTTAACTCAACAAGATAGGAACAAAGAGGCTAACTTTGTTCACACTTTGAGGTCCAGATAATTACCCGAGGAGTGCAGGAGACACAGCTGAGGAGATGGGACACCCAAGGATCTTTCACTGACCACTTACCAGACTGTAGAGTGTGTGTATCATGACTGCATGTGTAACAGGCTACATGTGTAACACGGCTGCGTGTACAACAGGGCCACATGTGTAACAGGCTGCATGTGTAACAGGCTGCATGTGTAACAGCGCCGCATGTGTAAAAGGCTGCATGTGTAACAGGCTACATGTGTAACACGGCTGCGTGTATAACAGGGCCACATGTGTAAAAGGCTGCATGTGTGACAGGCTGCATGTGTAACAGGGCTGCATGTGTAAAAGGCTGCATGTGTAACATGGCCACATGTGTAACAGGGCCACATGTGTAAAAGGCTGCATGTGTAACAGGCTCCATGTGTAACAGGGCTGCATGTGTAACAGGGCCGCATGTGTAAAAGGCTGCATGTGTAACAGGCTACATGTGTAACAGACTACGTGTGTAACAGGCTGTATGTGTAATAGGCTTCATGTGTAACATGGCCACGTGTAACAGGCTTCATGTGTAACAGGCTGCATGTGTAACAGGCTTCATGTGTAACATGGCCCCCTGTGTAACAGGCTTCATGTGTAACATGGCCCCCTGTGTAACAGGCTTCATGTGTAACATGGCCCCCTGTGTAACAGGCTTCATGTGTAACATGGCCCCCTGTGTCACAGGTTGCATGTGTAACATGGCCCTCTGTGTAACAGGCTACATGTGTAACAGGGCCACATGTGTAAAAGGCTACATGTGTAACAGGGCCGCATGTGTAACAGGGCCACATGTGTAACAGGCTGCATGTGTAACAGGGCTGCATGTGTAAAAGGCTACATGTGTAACAGGGCTGCATGTGTAACAGGGCCACTTGTGTAACAGGCTTCATGTGTAACATGGCCCCGTGTAATAGGCTTCATGTGTAACATGGCCCCCTGTGTAACAGGTTGCATGTGTAACATGGCCCCCTGTGTAACAGGCTGCATGTGTAATTTGGCCACCTGTGTAACAGGCTGCATGTGTAACAGGCTGCATGTGTAACAGGGCCACATGTGTAATAGGACTGCATGTGTAACAGGCTACATGTGTAACAGGGCTGCATGTGTGACGTGACCACACATGTAACATGCCCACATGTGTAACAGGTTGCATGTGTAATAGACTGCATGTGTAACATGGCCACATGTGTAACAGGCTGCCTGTGTAACATGGATGCATATGTGACAGGCTACACATGTAACATGGCCAGTATGTAACATGGTTGCATGTGTAACATGGCTGCATGTGTAACAAGTTACCTGTGTAACAGGCTACATTTGTAACATGGCCACCTGTGTAACAGGCCACATGTGTAACAGGTCACATGTTTAACAGGCTACATATGTAACATAGCTCCATAGAAGTCGAATCTTGCTATGATCCAGGATCTTCCTCCCTGTTAATTCTGGACATGTGGGGCTGAATGATTCCCTTTTGGAGGCTATCCTGTAGGATATTTAGCAGCATCTGTGGTCCTATTCACCAGATATCAGTAACCATACCTGCCTCCCTCTCCAATAGTTGTGATACCCCAAAATGTTTCCAAATGTTGCATAGCCCCTAGTTGAAAACCACAGCCTTAATTTTCTTACCAGGAGTCACTCTGCCTCTTTTGAACTTCTTTTTCTGACTCTAAACTGAAAGAAGGTAGCCTCTGAAGGACTTTCATAACCCTCCCAGAACCAACTGTTGTGGAATATAAACCTGCTTGTCCACAGTTGCTTCCCTGTCCTTCCTCTGGTGGGGACATAGATCCCCACAGACCTTGGGAAGATGAACCACGCCTTACCCGAAAGCCACTCTCCTCTCTTTACCCCCGTCCTTTCCCTGCTCACAAATGAATTTCCCATTTCAGCCTTGAGTGGTAAAACAGAAGCGGTCAGAGGAGAATTTGCACAGGCTTTCCATCTACCCTGCCACCTCCATTTGCCCCTACACGCCCCGCCTGCCTCCTGCAAGTGTAACTAGGAAGTCCACCTGCTCCCAGATGCACTTGCTCAGGGCATGCCTCCATCCAAGAGAAGAGGTGTTGCCTCTTCCCTGCTTGAGTAACTCCAACATACATGCACATGCACACACATTCCCCCAGAACTGCACCTGAGAGATGCCTGTTTGCGAGGTCCCCCAGCTGTCAGGAGGGAACTCGGATCCCCTAAAATCCAGGCTGTCTTTTCAGCACGGGGGTACCAAGTTCTCTTCCTTTTGTGACAACAAAATCCATACCGCCTGCGCAATCACTATCCCAGCTCCCTTGTCTTTTCCCTGAGGGCCTCCAAAGTCAGACCTTGTCATTCCGAGCCAAACTCCCAGGAGGAAAGGGGAGTGCCTGGTGCAGGCGCGGGTGGGAACGCAGACTCAAGGCAGGTGGAAGCTCTCGCCCAACAGCTTCTGTTTTCCTGGGGCTGGACTGTGGGTCCCATCTGTTAACTGGGGGTGCTATCCTTGTTCACAGAATGCCTGACAGAAATGTACATGAGGAAAAACGTGCTCATTGACACCCAGTGAGAAGGGGCAGGAGGTACAACCTCAAGTGCCTGGGACCCAGTCTATTGACTCTGACTCAGCACACTGCTCTCTCACTACCTTTGAATTACTGCAGCCAGGTTGCAACTCATCGAAAACCAGCTCTTCCTGGCCAGGGCTGAGCCCTAAGTAACCGAATGCACTGAGACATATTTATACCCAGAGTTCTGAACTCCCGCCTTGCCGTATTTGTTTTCTCTCTTTCAGATAGTGTCCTAAGCAATTTTACCATCGGCAGGCTTTTGTCTTTCACCTCATTGGCCCCTTTCACCTCATGTAGACAACTGCTGTCATGTTTTGCATCTCATCAGGCTTTTAAGGAGAGAGTGAACCAGGTGGATGGATAATCAGTAGCGTGGCTTGCTGGCACAGTACTTGCATCATCTGGTACTGAAGGAACGGGCTGTGTCAGCTGCAGGTCTGTGCACCAGGGGCTTTGCAGTCAGATAGCACAGGGTCAGGGTTCAGCGGACATCGTATTAGCTTCACATACTTGGGCAAGTTACTTCAATTGCGAGTTTCCGTTTTCTCATCTATCGAAAAAACACACATTCTGTGAAAGTCTCTGTTAAGTGGCCCTGGCCCACCCTCTAAACACAAAACTGAGGCCTTGAAGGCCGCCTCCTCCACGAGGCCCCTCACCTCCTCATCCCCAGCCCAGTGGGAAGGATTAATGCATTCTTTCTTGAAAGGACTTACATGTACATATGGAATTGGCAAAAGTCTGGCTTTTGGGCCCAATTCCAAGTAAAACTAATCATCAGAAACTTCATGCAGATTTACGATTACTCTTTCTCTAACAGGGTGAGGCCCAAGCTGCTGAGACAGAATTGAAAAGGAGCTGCTACAAGCAGAGAGGGCGCAGGGCTTCACAAAGAGGCATTTTCAGACGGGGCCCCTGACGTGGAGCTCTGACTCCAGGTTGGCTGTAAATTAATATCAAATGCTAAAACGGCCTCACTCCCCTCTCCTACGATTGTGGTGATGGGCCCTCACGACTGGGCTACCAGCTTTCATATAATGCTAATAAAGAGAGACACATAGGATCTTCCTAATCTAGTGTGCTTAATCCAAGACATCATTTAATTTTATGATGGCTGGTTTGTCTCAATTAAGCCAGATGTGTGCACTGAGGTCTTTCTCCTCGTGGACCCAGTGGAAATGGCATTGAGTGCTGAGCCCGCTCCAGAGCATCTTGCCATGAACTAGTCATGAGATCTGTAACAAGCCGTCTCCTTTCTCTGCAGCCCTGTTCCCCTTTTATAACATGGCTGATTGGGGTCAGGATGGAGGATGCCAGCTACAGGCAGCCCACAGAGACAGTTTGCTACACACGCAGAAGAAACATTAAATCCACTACCCACACTAAAAAACTGGCAGAGTCCACATGTAAAACTTGATTTTTGGCTTCTCTCAGAGGACTGGGGGATTGGGTCACGAGATCCACATTCCAAGAAGGTGGCAGCTGGGTGGCACTGATCATCGGCCCTGCATTTCGCTGGATCAAATGCTGGCTTTCTGCTCTGCCACGCCCCCTCCCCCACCCCCTCTCCCTATTATGACATTTGGCCCTGCTATTCATCTGTCCATTCTCTGGTTCCTATGTTCTAGTTTGAAACCCCCATGCTGCCAAAAGCTTTTCTAGTTGAATTTAGGATTTTGAGGATCAGTGTGATCTGGAATAGTCCAGTTGAAAATACTCTTGCTGGGTCAATATTTTAGTGAGACCAATCTATTATAATTCTACTAACAAAGCTAAAATGCCTCTGATTCAATTTACTCTCTCTCTGTTTTGAAAGCCTGCTATATAAAAAGAATTTGCTGGCATATACTGGAGATATAAGGATGAATATAAATTTGGTAGAAGAGAAGACAGAAAATAAGGAAGTGGACAAGTGAATGTTAATGAAATTAACATCTGAGGGAATCTCAGTGTCACAGAGGAAGAGTTTTATGGAAAAGAACCATTTAGATGGCAACTCCTTTGCCTAAGGAGTTGACATTTAAGCAGACAATAAGGGCTAGAGAAGAAGCCAGACAAAGGTCAGTGGGGCTGGATACTAGAAGGTGGAAGTGAGGGGTGTGGAGAGGAAGTTGATGAGGCAGGCAGGGGCTAGACCAACCAGGCACTGGAGGATCTAACCGAGGGCCAAGCTTGACGTTTCAAAGGTCTTGGGAAAGGCAGACGAAACCATTATTGGATGCCAAACTGACATGGATCAGAGTCTCAACTCTGGGAACCCACAGAGATCGAAACAAACACATCTTCGTCACTCCCCCACCCCTCATCCAACTTTGTGATCTTCCTTCTGTGCCCTTTCTCCAAATTATTTGTCCCCCAAGTGAGTAAATCTCATTAAAGACATAATTTGCATATGGAGGTTTCTTTTCTTGCAGAGATTTATGATTGAATCATTTCAGAAAAGAAAACTAGCCCTTATTGAAAATGTTCTATATACCAGATGCTGTTCCATTAATTAAAAAACAAAAAACAAAACCAAACCTTTGTATTGAAGTATCAACTTGTACTGCAGTTCAGAGCATCAGCGTACAGGCTGATGAATTTCACAAACTGAACTCATTGTGATCAACACCCAGATCAAGAAACAGAACGTGTGCAACATTGGAGGTACCTTCCTGTACCTGCTTCCGACCACCATCCCCACTCCTGCCAAGAGTAGCCACTAACCCAGGTTCTCACCCGGTAGATCAGCTTTTGCTGTTTCTGAACTTTATGTAAATGGAAACGCACAGTATGCACTGGCTTCTTTGTCTCAATATTATGTTTTGAGAGGTGTATTTCTGTTGTTTGCAGTTATGCTTCCTTCCCTGTCCTGACTCTCACGTTACTCTATTGTGAAATGTAGCACAATTTCTCATTTTCGCTGTCGATGGACTTTTCGGTTGTTTGGAGCTATTATGAAGGGTTCTGCAGTGGACAGTCCCGAAAACATCTCTTCGCATATGTACGCATGCTTTTCTGTGGGTATCTACCCCGTGAGTGTTCTGCTTCATTAGGTCTTGCCAAATGGTTTTCTGTCTTTACACCTTTCCCATACATATATTGTTTTTGAGTTCTCATGTCAACCCTTTGATGAAGGCATCTCACCCCCTTAGCACAGATGAGAAAACAAGGGCTCAGACAAAGCTCTGTCAGTTCCTGCGGACCACAGAGCCAGTGGGCAGCTGAGCAAGGGCACGAGCTTGGATCTGTCTGGCTCCTCTGTCTGTGTGCCCGCCATCATATAGGGAGCGCCACGGTACCTCTCAATTGCTGCTCCTCCATCACCCTTTCCTGACCCAGTCTGGAGAAGTTAACGGTGCTACTCTGCTTCCCGGGCACCTTCTATGGGGTCCCTGTGGCCACCGTCATGGATGGTGTTGTAGGGGGTGGAAAGGGCAGCTTCCTGGTCAGACAGACCTGGTTTCAGTGTCAGCTCTGCCACTCAGGTCACACGGGCTTGAAGCAAGTTGTGTTCACTTATGGGAACATGGAGGATAGTAATTATGGAGACCTACTAGGCGCAGAGTGAAGATTCAGTGACGTGAAGTACTACGTGGGATCTGGATCAGAGAATAGGCCCTCAGCAAAATCGACAGATGGATGGACACGCAGAGGGCTAAACAGAGAGGGGCAAGGTATTCCCAGCAACCACGGTTAGTCATGGTGTTGGGTACACGCATGTATGTTTATGTGTATGTCTGTGCCTCACACGTGTGCGGTTATATCTGCCTGTCTCCCTCATTTATCGCCATATACCTGATAGGTCTTGAATAACCTTCCTCCTTTTAGGGATCTGGCTCTCGTCCTCCGTCTCTGAGGAGATGAGAGCAGATTCAGATTCGACAACCTCTGTTGATCAACTACTCTCTTGGGGACTTTTAGAACCTCCATTCCCATTCACTCCATCATTTACATCAAGTAAACCTTAAGGGTTTCATGTCCAAATTCCAGTAGGGAAAGTGAGGCTCAGAGAGGTCAGGTATCTAACCAGCTTAGGAAGCAGAGACAAGACTCATTGTTGGGTCTCGTTTCCAGAGGAGAATGTTTCTCTTATTTCCAGCATCACGGTGTTTCCCTGTTGAGGATTTGGTCCTCTGTGATCCTTCTAGAGTTCTGTCTGTTCTTGGCTAAAGAGTCTTGCAGCGGCATCGTCTATACTTGCAAGAAGTGGTTTGGAGCCAGCCTGCAATAAGGAAAAAAATAGATGTCAAAAGGACCCCAGTGGAAAATCTGTGTAGTCAGATGTGAGCAAGTGTAGCATCACAGGCCACGTGTCCCTTTGGCTTTGCCCTCAAAGAGCCCCAGCTCAGCTCTGGTTCCCCTTACTGACAGCACTGGGTTGACTCAAACTGATGTTCACCTCAAACTGACGTCCACCCAGAACCTCAGAATGTGATCTTACTTGCAAAGAGAGTCTTTGCAGATGTCAGTAGTTAAGCATCTTGAGATGAAATCACCCTGAGTAGGCTCTCTATCCAAAGACAAGTGTCCTTATGGGTAGAGAACAGGACACAGAAGCCAGAGGGAAGAGGAGGCAGAGAGCGCGGTGCTGCAGGGAGAAGCCATGGACTGCCGAGCCTTGCCAGGGGCCACCAGTGGTGAGGAGGGAAGCAGAAGGCAGGTTTTCCTCCAGAGTGTCCAGGAGCAACCCATCGGGCCAGCACCTTGATTTAGGACATCTGACCTCCAAAGCTGTGAGAGCCTGAATTTCTGTTGCCTAGGCCATTCAGTCTGCAGTCATTTGTCATGGAACCCTAGGGAGCTCATGCCCTTACGGACTGTGTCCTCCTGGGAAACCGCTGACCGCAGAGCCTTGGTTTTGCCCACATGGAAAGTGGGTCTATTGAGTGGGAACCGCCTTATAGAGGTTGGAATTTATCTATCTGTTTCATAAAGAACCTAGTACCTACACATACTGGGCAGATGTTCCTTCTGTGATGTGACACCAGGGAGCAGCTGGGGAGAAGCTCCAAGACAAAGTGTCGCTCCCGAGAGGACTCTGCCTGGACATGGCCTCTTCTGGGCCTGAAGCCAGTCCTCTCAACCGCCTTCTCAAGGGCAACAAGGCCCATCAACCCAAGCTCTGCATTCTTAGGGGTTTTGCAGTGGCTCCTGGAATCAGCAGGCCCTATTGCTTTCAGTTGCAAGCACGTATCGCCAAAGACGTGTATCCCCCTTAGAACCATAAACGCTCTAATAGCAGTAACCGGGCGGCCTCGATCATGACCAAACGTGATTACATTCCACATAAAAATATAAAAGCTCATTTGAGCCAGGGCTCCCCCTGGGCCCATTGCCTGCACTTTTATTGAAGACCCTGCATTCCTGACTCTGTGAGTGCTGACGTCAGGGCCCGGTGAGGCTAAATCTCAAGGATCCTTGTAAAGTCCCACAGCAGTTGGTGGGTTGGACTCAACTGAAAATCCCTGATGTCTTCCAGTGTCCTGCGGCCGAGGGCCCCTCACCTTCTATTATCTGGGAGCCCCTGTCTGCTGCGAGCGCCTCACCGCCCCCACTCCCCGCCCCGGCCCAGCCACAGCTTCGCGCTCTGCTCTCCTGTTGGAATACAAAGGGCCGCTCTGCCCTGTTCCCGGTGTGTCCTGCAGCCCCCCCTGGAATAAGCAGCCTTGGAGGGCTCCTCTGCCTCTCCCACCCCTGCTGGGCCCGCGAGTCTCACGGTTCAGTCGCCCCCACCGCCCAGGGCGCAGGCTGGCTCTGCGGGCTCCCGCGTGCCGCTGCTTGCCTCCTGGCTTTGGCTCCTGCTTGTCCTTCTGCTGGGACTCCCATCAGTCACTCATCACTGACTTCCCGACGTTACTTAGATTTTGGCTTCGCCGTCACTTTTTCCTCCAAGATGTCTTTCTTTCTTCATCTTTTTAAAGAAAACTGAACTATGGTTGACTTACAACGTTGTGTTGGCTTCAGATGTACAGCAAAATGATTCAGTTGTATATTGTTTTTCAGATTTTTTCCATTATAGTTTATTACAGAACATTGAATGTAGTTCTGCATGCCATACATCTATTTTACATATGGTAGGGTATGTGTGTGTGAGGTTAATGTCAGCCTCCTAATTTCTCTCTCCCCTCTCCTTTCTTCTTTGATCAATGTAAGTTTGTTTTCTATGTTTGTGAGTGTTTCTGTTTATTAATATAGGTTTGTATTACTTTTTTGATTCCACGTGTAAGTGACACTATTTAACATTTGTCTCTCTGTGTCTGACTCACTTCACTTATTGTGATAATCTCCAGGTCCATCCATGTCGCTGCAGATGGCATTATTCCATTCTTTGTATGGCTGAGTAATATCCCACTGTATGCATGCGCCACATCTTCCTTATCCATTCCTGATGGGCGTTTGGGTCGTTTCCATCTCTTGGCTATTGTAAATAGTGCTGCAGTAAACACTGAGGTGCATGTGTCTTTTCGAGTTCGAGTTTTCTCTGGGTATATGCCCAGGAGTGGGATTGCTAGATCATATGGTAGCTCTGTTTCTGGTTCTCTAAGGAATCCCCATACTGTTCCCCCTAGTGGCTGCACCAGTTTGCACTAACAACAGTGTAGGAGAGCTCCCTTTTCTCCACACCTTCTGCAAGATATCTTTCCTGTGCCAAAGCCTGGCATGGCTCCCTTCTCTGGTCGCCTATGCCCCCAAGTCAGCCTGGCCGGTCACCCACTCTGTCCCCTCCGTGGACATGTCTCTGCACCCCAGGCACTGTGAGGTCCTGGGCAGCATCTTCCCACCCTTTTCCTTCAGGGCCTGGAGGGTGTCTGACTCATGGGCATGTTAAGGGCTGGTTGAATGGGTTGACAAAGTGTTGAGAGAAGAACACATCTTCGTAGAAGCAGACACAAAAGGGAGGGAAGAGGCAAGGAGGGATGGGGACTGCTGAGTCAGTGTGATGGCAAAAGCCACAGAAGGTGGTGTCTCGAGTCCTGTCTGCTTTGATCCCTACAGCAGTTGTGGAAGAGAGCTGATATCCTCCCCCTCCTTCCCTGTCTTTTACTCACGAAGAACAAGTGGTCAGAGACGTTAACTTGGCCTCTGTCGCATTCACAGCAAGTATGTAGGGCCAGGGCTTCCATCTAGCTTTATTCCACTCTCAATCCGAATTCTCAGCCAGGTCAGGATATAAGAATTCTAGGAAACAAAATCCTAAGAAATGTTTCTAGAGTGTGTGATTGTTCGAAGCACTGAGCTAGGAGTCAACTCATCCATTCTGCCATCTACACCTTGACAGTCCTGGGACAAGCCAGTTCCCTGCTCTGGACCTCAGTTTCTTTACCTGAAACAAGACATTTGGGCATTGGATTAGGTGATTTCAAACAATGCATGTCCAGCTCAAAAGTATTCTGAAAGTATGCAGTTTATGGGGGAAAAAAGCATACATTTTGGAAATTCAGTGATTGAGGCAACAGCTGCCAGCATATTTTTGTTCTGTCTTTTAAAAATAGATTATACAGAAGTGTGTGTGTGTATGTGTGTGTGTGTGTGTGCGCGCGCGTGCGCGTGTACGCGCACTCACATGCATATGAACCCATGAACGGAACAGTGGCAGTGGCAGCATACCTTTTAATGAATGCTGTTCCCACTCAGAATCCTCAGGGACAAAATAAATAAGTTGTTGATAGTGCTGATCTGGAATCAGACCAAACACTGTGGGTGCTGTCAACGTATTTGTCTTGATTTACCTGGGTTTCTGTTCAAGTGGCATCTCTTCTCTAATTCAAGGAGACAATCAGTTCAACACGAAAAGCTATGGGCTATGAGGGACAGGCAGTGATGGTGATCAAGCCTGGTGGAACGGCACAAGGAGGCAGGTATTGTTGGCAATACCTGATGAGAAGGGAGGCTTGTTGCTATCTGTAGTTTGTACTTGGTTTAACATGAGGGGCAATTGTAGTTTCCAGAAATATTTAAGTTAAATGGATGCTTAATAAGCTGTTATGGATTTTCCTGCAAGGTGGTTTCTTTCTGATAGAGGAATTCTATCATTTGTTCATTCATTCACACACAGACAGACAGACACACACACACACACTCTCTTTCTCTGTCTCCAACAATGGGCCAGATACTGTACTTGGCAATGAGGAGAGGTCCCTGCTGACACAGAGTTTATGAACTAGTTGGGGAGTGCAACAGGCAGACTGGTGGATACCTGATGATGTCCACGTCCTGATCCCTGGAACTGGGGGTTATGTGGCTAAAGGGACTTGAGAGATGTGAAGGATCTGCATATTCATCCTGAATCACCGAGGTGGGCCCAGGGTAGTCACAAGAATCCTCAACATGGAGGAGAGGAAGAAGAGTCAGGAGGGTTTGAAGATGCGAGAAGGGACCACGAGCCCAGGAGTGTAGGTATCTTCCAGAAGCTGGAGGAGGCAAAGAAATGGATTCCCTTCTGGCACCTCCAGAAGGAACACAGCTCTGCTGATGCCTGACTTTATCCCAGGGAAGGTGATCTTGGATTTCCGACCTCTGGAACTATATAAATGTGTGTGGTTTTAAGCCACTAAGTTTGTGATGCCTTGTTAAACAGCACAAGGAAACTAACACTTTAATCAGGAAATCAGAAGGCTACATATATCAGTGCACAAAGTGAAGAGTGATGGGAAGGAGGAAAAATGAATGTTGTAAAAAGTCCAGTCGAGGTCCCAAATGCTGTTGCTTGGGGAAGGTGCCTCTGGGATTCCCTGGGGAGAAGGACATTGGTGCCTTGGGGCCGTGCGGGTGGGGAGGAGATTCCACATGGAATGTGTTCTCTGTAGGAGGGCCCCAACCAGGGAAGGAAGAGGGCACAGGTCAGGGAGTGAAGGGAGGCCAGAGCGCCTGGTTCATAGTGTGAGGAGGACACAATGCAAACTCCTCCCAGAAATGGGCTGCTGGATCAGGTGGAGTCTCTAAGCCAGCTGAGGGATTTGGGGTTTTATGAAATGAGAATATTCTCAATAGTGTTAACTCACAGGGAAATAGGTCAGCTTTATACTTTTGATGTGTATTTTCCAATGCAGTAGCCATTATGTGTAGCTGTGTAAATTTAAATTGATAAAAATTAGTTTAGAAAATTCAGCTCCTTAGTGACAGTAGCCCATGCTCAGTAGCCTCATGCAGCTAGTCGCTACAAAACCCAGACAGAACAGATAGAGAACATGTTCAGCACTGGAGAAGTTCTGCTAGACTGTGCTTCTGTAGAGGAAACATCCCTTCTGCGAGGGGAGCGTGAGCTGGGGAGGGAGATAGGAATAGATGTGGGAGAGCAGGGGAGGACTCTCCTCAATACCCCAGGTGGAATCTGCTGCTACGTCAGCCTGGCGTGGCGGTAGAGGTAGGCCTGAGTGGGTAGGTTTGAAATCTGTGCAGGAGGGATTCATGGGTTTAGAGGAGTTTTCTGCCTCACTTTGACTCTTTATTAGTAGCATTGCTTAAGTTCATGGGGGCTCAAATTCCTCATCTGTGAATGGGAGTAAAACCTCCTTTAAAGTGGATATTGCAGGGGGAAAGCCCTGGCATGATGGGTGTCCAATAAAGTGTACATTTCATACTCTTTGTAAGTCTCCATCTTGAAATTGTCAATCAGCTATTAAGATCCAGGTGGGTCACCTTGGAGTTGTTAATAAAAGCACCTACTGACCAGATGAGCTCTCTGTCTCATGAGTGGAGCCTGATCAGAGAATCTCCCACTCAGCTGCTGCTGCTGCTGCTGCTGCTGCTAAGTTGCCTCGGTCGTATCCGACACTGTGCGACTCCATAGATGGCAGCCCAACTGGACAAGCCCTAAGTCTAGAACTGCACTTGGGTGTGAAGGTCACAGGGAAAGGTACAAGGGGAAAGAGCCATATGCGGAAAATGAGCAATTCTGTTCCCACCATGACGGCGGGGCGCCCAAATGGAGCTATTTTACAGTGAGAACACCACGTAGACCACACTAGGAGAGCGGGCTTGAGGGAGGCAAGGAGAAGAGCGTGCCATCCGTGTAGAGAAGATAATTGAATCCATGGGAGGTCGACTGGGGCTCATTTCACACGGAACCGCACAACAGCGCATGGCTCGCTCAAAGACAATACAGGCCTTCAAAGGGAACCGCTAAGGGGAGTGCATTTCGCCATTAAGGGCACAACACACTCTAAGTGAGACACATTGTTATGCCTCTTCTTCCCAGCCACAGCCTGGAAATAGCCATAAAAGAAATGAAGTATATTTGCCTTGTTAACACAGTTTGTATTACATATTCATAAACCATTTTGTGAAACTGCAAGGGAAAGATTCAATTGTCTTGGAAGCTGATAATGGCCAAACTGCCATAGAGAAAGCAGGCAGCATGTTATGGAATTAGCTGCACAATGAATGAAATGCAACGCCTATAATAAACCCATTCAGATATAAATTATGGCCGAGTAGATGCAATGTTTGTTAAGCAATAAAGCTTGCCACCCTGCATGGGAAATTGAATGAGATTTATCATAAAATATGGCGGAGGATGTGTTAAGAATCTGACGCCCCAGACTGGGTTTAATCAAAACAATCTAGAAAGCAGGCTTCCAGGAACAGGAAACCAAAAGAGAATGACAGCAGCTGTCCAAAGGGCATGATGACATTATGACTTGAAATACTCTTGGTCTCAGCAGTTCCACCAAGAATACTTGAATTTTAGAAAAAGCCGGATCTGTTTTGATTTTTCCTTCGGGAATTATCAAAATGCCTTAAGCCCTGGGAATACAAAATGTGACCAATAATTGACTTCCTGGTTGGCCAGGGCAATAAATGAATTCAGGGGCAGGGAACTTGTCCAAGTGACACAGGGCTCTTGGTTTCCCTTGGAAATGGGTGAGACCGATGATCCTCAGGGAGCCAGGTGGCTTTTCGACCACACTGTCAGATGTTTCACTGGGTCCCTGAAGGGCGTGTGGCTCATTTTCTCAGAAGACCTCCCATGAATCTTCCACACATGGTGCTAAATGAATATGAGGGCATGTTGTGTGATGTCTCCTGGAGCTGGAGCTTGGGTTTATCTCAGACTCCACTTTCTGGGAAAAATAAAATGAAACCAAATAAAATAAAACAAGTATTAACCCAGCATGATGCAGTCTTTCTGGTACTGTTGCTTGAAAATAACTGCAAATATTTTATGGCTTTACAAGTTGGAGTCAATGATTTCAGTGTATTGAGAACAATGAAAAGTACCCTAGGAATGTAATATAGTCCCAGAGTTGGATTAAGAGCGTTTGGAAGCCAAAAGGAATTTTCTGCCTGCTAATAACATTACCCTGAAATCTAATGAAATAATCTCCCCAAAGTCAAGTTTATGTTCCCATTTGCTGTTTAAAATAAAACAAGCCAATGTCTTCTTTGGTCAGCTCATCACTCAGTCCATATACCATCACATTATGCTTCAGAGAGCAAAATTGTATGGCTTACATGGGTCGGTTACGAGGTTTCAGAAATACAAATTATTTCCAACCTTCAATGAAGTAGGCAGAAAATTTGAATCTGACAACAGTCTTCAACACACTCCCAAAGATGCTTAAAAAAGCACACACTTTGGAGATTTTACTAGTGACTTCAGCCACACCATACTCACTGTGTGTGTGTGTGTAAATGTAAATATATACAAATACATACATATGTATAGAAACATGTGTATACATTTTACACACATGTATATATGCACAATGATGTATATAACAACAAGAAAAGAGAAGTATTAACATAAAAGATTGGAAAAATCAGAAGTTGTATCAGATTCTCATAAATTGATAGTAAATCTTTTCTTCCCTCTTCTCATCAACCCCCATTTTCCACACTCCTCCCACAACTAAGATTAAACAAGTGCTAAGTATTTGGAAAGGCAATCAGAGCAATAGGATACTGAAATAAAACCTAAAGATGGTGGTGACTCTCAATACCTTGCCTAAAAGGATAATGCCAACAGCTGCATTCCTATTGGCTAGTAACTTTCCTTCCTATCATCTCATTCACTTCTCACAGAAATCGCTACCGGGAAGGCACCTCCATTGCCATTTTCTGGGTTAGGGAATCAAAGAAGCTCTGCTGCTGCTGCTAAGTCGCTTCAGTCGTGTCCGACTCTGTGTGAACCCATAGACGGCATCATTAAAAAAATCCCTTAAGGTACAAGAAATAAGACCTCTGGATTTGAAGTGATGAAGGGCTAATTTGTCCTATGTAACAGGAAGTCTGGTGGTTAGCCTTTCAGAGCAGAATGTGCCAACAGATATCTAGACCTTTTCTCTCTTTCCTCACCATCACCCTCTAGACTTTCCAGAATGAAGAAAGGTGAAGGGTCACATCCCCAGAATAGGTCCTTTTTTACCGCCAAAATCAAAGGTTTCCCAGTGGCCCCGTTCTGCAGATTTCTTCACTTTCATTTCCCTGATCAGAACTTTCCCTTGGCCACCGCTCACTGGGAAGTGGCCAGAGGGAAAGAGGGGTGTGGATGTAACATTGTGAGTGAATTATTACATTTCGATCTGCGTTTGCCCAGTTGGCACTTTTGTATACTAGCATTTACATGAACTTGAGATGGATTGGACAGACCCACACAATGGAAGATTTTTAAGCTCTGGTTTGTGATTCTGAATTAATTTAACCAATAAGGATAACTTAGTCTAGTTTCTGAGCCATTTGGCTGTCATGGGAAGGCTAGGTGAGGCAGCCGTTAGGACTGATTTTTTAAAGCCGTGTGAGCACTAGGGCCTCTACTTCCAGTTGAAAACTCTAACGTGCATGATAGTCCTCAGTGAAGTGAGCACCCTGTAGCCCTCACTCTAATGTGCATTACGGATCAGTTAACCAGGATCATGGTGATTGTGTACCTAGGGCAACAGCTGAGAGTTTCAGAATCCAAGATAAAGAAAGAAAGAATACGCTTTCCCTTTTAAAAAACTTCATCATCTTGGTTGGTCCAGCCAACCACCATCTTGACTCTGGGTACAACCAATTTGGTACAGATGCCATTCGGTATCCATGATTTAGTGTGGCCATTTCCACAGCATGAATGCTTCCACGCACCATGCAGATGTGAGGGAAGAAGAGAAAAGAGCTGAAAAGTACACTACAGACCCCGCTTGCCTTTAAGGCAACCCTCAGTGAAATGTGAGACCTGATGTTACAGCCTCCAGTTACATCACCTGTACTTAGTTCGAGGCACAGAGTCTCTGTTCACAGGCTTTGGCTGAGGTAGAAACTTTCTCCAAGTTTCAGTTGCCTGTTATTGTACAGTGAACCATTCTAAAATAGAGTGACTTAAAACAGCACCATGCATTGGCCTACAGCACTGCGATTTCAGCAAGGTTTGGGGGGAGTGGCTTGTCTCTGTACCAGCTGATGTTGCTGTCACGTGACTCATTCATCTGGGGGTCATACAGGAGTCCAGGCTGACCTTTTATACACGGCAGCCAGATCCCAAGAAAGTGATGGTGGACACTTCCAGGCCTCTTCAGTGCTAGATTCCAGACTTTAACACACCTCTGTGCCACATTGCATTGGTCATAGCAAGACACTGGCCAGCCCAGATTGAAGAGGAGGGGAATTACAGTGCGGCCCATGATGCAAACAGCGGCGTGTGTTCAGGTGGCTGGGAGGGATTCTTGGCGGCCACCTTTGCAGGCAGCCTACACACCTGGGATCAACTCCCTCTGAAGACCTTGCAGGTTCCCGCAAGGAATCTTTGCCCTCCCAGGAACCTGCTCATCCCTCAGTGGAGCACGATGTGGAGAACTTCAGAGCAAGGGATTTAAAGTTGGGTTTCTGGATGCTAAGCCTGTTTGTCTCACTGGCTCACTGTCAGATCTTGATCAAGTTATTTACTCTGTTTGGGCTTCAGTGTTCTCAGTAAAATGAAGATAATAGCAGTGCTCTCCTCAAAGGCTATTCACAGTATTTTCCAGAGTTAATCCACCTAAACCATTTAGGACAGTGCCTAATACATGGTCGGGGTTCAATAATATTGATTCACAGCTGCCTCCCAGTCTTCTGTGAGTTTCTGAGGACAGGCATGGTGTTATCATCCCTGGTAAAGATTTTAATGTGTGTAGGTGGGTGCTCAGGTCCTATGTGATAAATGAACACTGAACCAGGCTATCTTTTTCTTTCATTATGCCCATCTGAAGGCAAATATTTAATTTCAAAAAACTACGAATTGGGGTAGCATATATCATGTGTGCCAGGGAAATGAACACTTTTTCATTCATTCAGCAGATGTTATGAACACCAGTTATGAGCTGGGGAGTCCATTATGTACAGGAAGTACCATGGTGTATAAGCCAGGGATTTCCACCCTTGTGGTAGTTTTATTTTAGTGAGAGGAGAAAACAAATAACCTCAAGATAGTAGATAGTGATGCACCATTTGAAGATTATAGCTATATGATAGTGTTTGGTCGAACCAGGAAAGGGATGAGATGCAGCTTTGGGCTGGTGATGTAACTTTGGGTTGGTGGAACTCCCAACTTTTCCTAAAAGTTAGGATTTCAGGAGAAACCTCGAGGAGAAAAAGTTAGTCATTTGGAGATGTGTGGGTAGAGTCTTCCAGAAAGAGAGAGGAGCAAGAACAGAGACGTTTTGTGAAAATGAGCACAGAGTTTAAAGACATCAGGAAGTCCTGTATGCCTAGATCTGGACGATCCAAGGGGAGAAAAGGTAGACGGGGTAAGTGGGGTGGTACTTCTGATTCCCGTTTCCCTCTAAGTGCAGTGGATACCACTAGACGTGGACGGGAAGTAACCTCCCTTCCTTGTGTCCCATTTTGGGGTTATTTTATTGCTGACAGCCACCCAGCACAGCCATGACTGACCCTATCCGCACAGAACTCAGGAAATCCTGATCTTCTGAGGTACGCATGTGTGGGGTAGGTAGTGGGGGTGGTAGTTTAGGGCTGGTGGAGAGGGTCCTCTTCCGACAACGCTGGAAGTACATTGAGTTCCCCAAGCAAATCCAGATGGTCCAGCTTCTTTCTGTACCAAGAATCAAATGATGATCAGTCAGTGACAGTGGCGGCCACTGGTTTCATTGTGACTATATGCCGGGCACCATTAAGTGCCTCACAGACATCATGTTTGATTTTCACACACACCCAAGAGCTCACTGCTCTTGGCATCAGGGTTTTACAGATAAACATGCTGAGATCTGCGAGGTGAAGTGCCTAGCCCGGAGGTTAACCCTCTTGGGATTTGAGTCCAAAGCTCTGGACCTTTTATTTCCAGCACATTTCAAAGCAGCTCATCTGCGTCTCCTCCGATGAAGTCTCCCCAGACGGTGCAGATAGATGGGGACTGAAACTCAATGATCAGTTACAAGATGTTCTCTAGAACTTGCGGAAATCATAGGGTGGGCGAGCTGGTTTCGCAACAATGGTCCTAATGAGCCATTTAGCGACTAGCGTGCACATGTGTGGGAGAGTCGGCAGCACAGCCCGCCCTTGGCACACATTTGTGTCATTGTTTGGTGTCTGTACACAACTTGAGATTTCCAAAATGTTCCCCGAGGAAGTAGGTGAATGGCCTTTTTCAGATTTTATAGATCTGGGGGTGAGTCAAGCTAAACAACGGCCTCAAGTCACATGGCAAAAGAATGGACTTTTCCAAGCCTCAAATGAGGAAGCCATATTCCATGTCCTTCTGTCTAAAGGCTGTATTTTGACCTTCAGCTGAGGTCAGTATATCCAAGAGAGGTTGGCTGTATCATAGCCTATCAATGACTTCTTTAGTTTGTCTATCAAACATTCAGTGCCTCTGAGGTCTTGGGCACTCTGCTCAGTGTGGGGAGTGCAGGGTGAATAAGACTTGGCCCTGCCCTTGAAAAGTTGTCAAATTTTCCCACCCAGACATCTGTTCTCATTCAACCTCAGCGTTCCCCAGCCCAGTCTAGTGGTGATAGGCACCGATGGAAGACCACCTGCGTTCAGATCCAGACTCTGTGTGACTAGGGCTACCGCTTTAACTTTTCTGCCCCTCGGTGTTCTCACTTGTAAAGCTGTACTATTATTAGTACGTAAGTAAAATAACTTGTGTAAGTAACATGATACAGTATAGCTTTTGTTTTCAAGTTCCTTAGTGATAAGTATCACCTGGAATGATTGTTAAAAATACAGTTTCTCAGGCCCCTCTTGTGGAAATTCTGAGGCAGTGGCTTTGGGATTCAAGATGTTGGTTTTCTTTGTTTGTTTGTTTTATTTTAAACAAATATTCCAGGTGGTAGTTGTAAAGCAGATAATCTGGGAAACATTGATATAATGCATGGCAAACAGTGGGTCTCAGCTTTAGTTGGGTGTTGCAGTTGCTTGGGGAGCTTTGAAAATGCAGATGCCTGGGTCCTGTTTTCCTAGATGGCTGTGCCCACTGGGGTGTTTAAAGGCTTCTCAATAATTTCTAATGTGCAGCCAAGGTAACGCGTTTAGCTGTAAAGCATTTAGCACAGTGTCTGGCACAAAGCGATTGGCAACAAACACCTTGTCGTCTTTATCATCTTCTTCATCTTCCCCGAAGAAATGGGAAACCACAGTTAAGGAGAAAAGAATGTCAACTGGTGTGTAAGAAGAGTGGAAAGAGCCGTGCTGAACCCTGTGACACGGACTATTTCATTATGGCATTTAGATTCTCTCCAGGACTCCAAATTTAAACATTTTTGCCTTTCTCCTTCTTGACTGTAAAGCTCTATCAGGAGCAAAATAATGTGTTTCATTTTAATGTTTTAACATCCACCCCCCCCCAATTTATCCAACCCTTGTATAGCTGGAAATGGTAACCAAGTGTTTATCAAATTAATAAGATAAATGTATTAGTAGAGGAACTGCAGAGACAACTGTTACAGAAAAGAGTGAGGAAAGAGGAGATTCCAGACCATTGGAGAGTGTGCAAGTTACCACTCGAAGACCAGCTTCAGTGTTTTGAACTGGAGCAGAGGAGGGCATTTTTGGTGGGAGAAACAGTTTGCAGGAACTTGAGGGGGAGGAAATATCATATGGCTGTACAAGGAGAAAAGAATACTCAGGTTGGGATGGGCTGAAATATCCCAGGCAGACCTAAGCTAAAAGGACAAGTGGGAGAAGATGCTAGAGGGACCGCAGCATTAACTCCGAGAGTTGGGTTGGCTTCCCAAGGCACGCCGGGGTGGATCTGGACTGGAAGCTTGGCTGGGGCAGCTCGCGTACACACTCCCAGCTGCTGCACCCCTCTGGCTCCCAGTGTCTTGAACAGCAGGGGGATAATGAAGACTTTCTCCACGGAAGCATGACAGCCTCAGACAGATTCTGTAGAACAATCATCTTGGCAGCTGTGAGGAGGGACGAGGCTAGAGATCAGGAGAGCAGTTCTTTCCCAAGTCTCTGCTTCTCAAATAGGGTGAGTGACATGTGTGCTCCCGACAAACAAACAAACAAAGCCGGCACCAAAGTCAGCACATAGAGGGCATGAATGCATGCCATGCATTCTGGTCTCCTGAACAGAGGCAGGCTGTGAATTTGGTTCTGAGCGTTGTGACAGCCAATGTGATTCATGGAGGTGATGAAGGTAGATAGGGTGGTCACTCAGGAGATGCCCAGCCCTTGCTTTTACTGAGACCCGAGAACACATCCCCCCATGGATCTCAAAGTTAAGGAAGATCCTGTACCAAATGCTCCACATTGCACTTAACTCTGAAAACAGCCCGGAGTACATGGTGCTGCTTCGGGAATGGTCCTTAACAAAGGCAGTCTCACCGGTGGGTAAGGCTCTATCTTAACCCTGCAGGATTTCCGTTTAGCTTTTGGACACTTCAACTTAAGATTCTCATCGCATTTTTGTTTATTAAAATATACCACTCCTATGCCGCCTCCTAAAAGTAATGGTTGCCTTTTTTTTTTAAGTCAGCTAAATGATTGATCAGATCCTATTATATCCCACTTTATCTCCAGTGCTGAAAATGTAAGGCTAGGCTTTTAAATATGTATATTGTAATTTCTTGATGTCATATCTAAAGCGTTTATAATGAAATGTCAATAGCAGTGGTGGTATATTAATACCAATCTTCTAATGACATATTTATTAAACAGAACAGAAGCATCTCAGCCTTTCTCCCTTGATCCGTTTATGCTGTTTTAAAAACTCTTCATGCCCTATTTGCATAGAAACATAGATTCTCATGTTTAAAGTTGCCTGAAGCTTACGCAGCCATGGATTCTTTTCTATTCCAGCCACGGACCCTTTCCCCCTTCTAACCACTTCTGGTCACAAGGTGTGGCAAAATCAGATTGAATAGGCTCTTCACACTCCAAATATTTCCCCAACCATGCCTTCAGGAGAGCAGCTTTGGAGGGGAAAGAAGAGGAGAGAAGGCTATAAGTAAGTAAGTAAAGTTGTTCAGTCATGTCTGACTCTTTGCGACCCCATGGACTGTAGCCTACCAGGCTCCTCTATCCATGAGATTTTCCAGGTAAGAGTACTGGAATGGGTTGCCATTTCCTTTTCCAGGGAATCTTCCTTACCCAGGGATCAAAGCTGGATCTCTAGCATTGCAGGCAGATGCTTTACGGTCTGAACCACCAGGGCTATAAATGGATAGAAATGAAGCACCTGGTCTATGTCAGGCATTTAGCACATTACCTTCTGGAGCTGGACATCAGTGACATGCATTGACTTCCCACTTAACAAGGAGGGGAAGTGAGACTCAAGAGAAGACAACGAGCATGTCTGTTTACACAGCTAGTGTCAGAGAAAAATTCTGTCTCACATCTGACGTCCCTACCCAAATTCTGTCCATGGTAATATACACCTCCAAGGATAAACCTGAAAACACAGGCGGCGAGGGTTTCAGTTCCAGGATGGACACGCATTCCTCCAGCCTGTCTCTCCCACTGAATGAGGCCATAGAAGCTCAGTAGAATGCACGGGGAAGCTATGCCTGGAGAAGCGAATGGAAGACTCTGAAAGAAGCAGTAGCAGGCAAATGGGAAAAAGAGCTGAATGCAGAGTCTCTGAAACTTTGGTGAGTTTATCAGCTTTTTATCTTCCTCTAACCCACAGCCTGAACTCAAGATAGCTCAAAACACTAAGTGGTCATTCATGCAGACAAAACTCCAAAAGAAGCCCTCCAGCCCTGGCTTGATGAGCAGGAAGAGGGACGCTCAGAGGGAGCAGGAAATTCATCTCTTTTGAAATAAATCTCTACTGTCTTGAGCCCCAGTGCCTAGGTAATCACTGAACGGCGGTGGCAGTGCAGTGTTAGTGAAGGAACCAGGGCTCTTCAGACCACCGATACTCGGAGGGAGACGAGGCTTCCTCTCTAACTGGTCCCAAGAGGGTGTGGAGAACTCCTACTGCTCTTTGCCTCCCCTGTCTCTCCACCGCTTGGTTTGTGGATGAGGATGCTCTTGTGGGAAAGAGCAGGGAAACAAAGCCCTAGCTTTCTGTTGGGAGCACTAAAATAGCAAGCCTCAGGAAAGAGGTGAAGCAGGGACATTAAGGAGAGAGAGGAGGTTGGCAAAATCAACCCAAGTTGTGTATAAACTCCTGAAATCGCTCCCACACTGAGCGTGGATGTTTCTGACCCCAAATAACACACCAAAGACTCTGAAACCTGAATTGAGAAGCCCCACTCAGGTCCCAGACAGCCCACTGCTAGGATACACCCAAGATGAATTCAAAGAGCACTGCAAAGGCTTTGACAAGGAGACTGAAAATTGAAACCACAACCTACAAAAGTCTGGGGAGAATTTGCAGCTTCATCCAACAGAGTCAGTTTCCTGGTAAACCGAAAGGGTCAACATTCCCCATGGGATTTAAACAACATCCAGTGACTCCTAACCTAACATTCAAAATGTCAAGCATACAATCCAACATTACCTGACAAGTAAAGGACCGGGAAAAGATCAACTTGCATGGGAAAAGATAACGCCTAGGACTGTGGTCGTCCAGTTGCTGAGTCGTGTACACTCTCTGTGGCCTCATGGACTGGGGCACACCAGGCTCCTCTGTCCTTCACTGTTTCCTTTCATCTGTCCTTGCTCAGATTCACATCCATTGAGCTGGAGACGCTATCTAATCATCCATGGAATAACTATGCCAAAATGACACAGATATTAGGATTACCTGATAAAGACCTGGAGAAGGCAGTGGCAACAGCCATTATTCAAATGACCAGGGAGTAAGAGCCTACACTTTTGAAAAGAATGGAATGATAGAATGCTTCACAAAATAAATGGAAGATATATAAAAATGAAAATTTTAGAATAACCTAAATTAAAAAAAAAACCCACCTCATTGAATGTACTTTATAACAGAGTAGAGATTAAAAGAGGAGAATCACTAGATGGACCTGACTGATGAAAATTACCCAACCTCAGCAATGATAGAAAAAGAGTAAAAAAAAAATTGAAAAGACCCCCAGGGATCTTGGTTCAATGGCAAAGTTTAATATTTGTGTCACAGGAGTCCCAGAGGAGAGAATAAACAGTGTAGTAAAACACACAATAAAAAATTTGAAGAAATAATAGCTGAAAACTTCCCAAATTTGAGGAAAAGATATAAATTTACAAATTCATGAATTCCAAACAGAATAAACCAAATGAAACACCCTCTGATAGATTATCATCAAATTATTTAAACAGATAAAGAAAAAAAAAATCTTGAAAACACCTGGAGGGAAACAGGCCATTACTTGTAAGGGATGACAATTTGAATGGCTATGGTGTTCTTCTCAGAAATCATGGAGGCCAGGATGTAGAATGACACTTTTAAAGGGTTGGAAGAAAAGAACTGTCACCTCACAATTTTACAACCAGTAAAAATATAGATATATTCAATCAGTGAATAAAGGTAGACACTAAGAGGAAACAAGCTGTCCCAATTTGGTTCCCTGAGACTGAGGAGTTTCCCTGGATACAGGACTTTTAATGCTACAACTAGGCAAACAAGGTGAGTTGTTCTCAGGTGAAAGAAAACTAAGAGAATGTGTTGCCATTAGTCCTGCTCTAAAGAATTGCTGAAGTGCTTTAGACAGGAAGTGATAACCGGTGGAGACGTGAAGCATCAGAAATGAAGAAAAATGGAAATGACAAATATCTTAATAAATAAAATGGTGATTTCTTCTCCCTTCGAGTTTTTAAAATGTGCTTGATGGTTGAAAGCAAAAATATAACACGGTCTGACGAGGTTTTCAATGTGTACACACGTGCTGTTAGCATCACACTTAATGGTGAAAGACTGCAGGCGTTCTCCCTTCAGTGGGGAAAGATCGGAGTAAGGAATGGAGATCCAGTCTCAGCACTCCCATTCAGCACTTTTGTGGAAGTTCTAGCAAGTATAACAATCAGAGGAGCAATCAGAGAAAATAAAATTCATACAGATTATAAAGGAAGAAATAAAACTCACTCCATCCCTCAGAAGACATGATTGGATTTGTAGAAAATTTCAATTAGTTTACAAACAATAGCAACAACACTATAAACTCTTAGTATTAGTATGTTAATTTAGGAAAATTACAGGAACCAAATTACAGGTAAAAATCCATTGTGTTTATACATACTAGCAAGAAAGACCTGAAACCAAAATTTGAAAAACAAGCCAAAAAATAATACCATCTACAATAGCTACACAGGTGAAATTCTTAGATATAAACCTTAAAGTCACATTTATGTACTGAAAACTACAAACTGCTGACAAAAAGAAAGAAAAGAAGACCTAAATCAATGGGGAGACATCTCTTGATCATGGATTGGATTGGGAGACTCAATACAGTAAAATGTCAATTCTCCCCAAATTAATCTATAGGTTCAATATCCTAGTATTTGGTTTCTTTTTTATAGACAAACTTATTCTAAAAACCTATGGAAAGGCAAAGGAGCTGAAATAATCAAAACAAATTTGTAAAAGAAAAATGGGGGGCAGTTCTAAGATGGCAGAGGAATAGGACGGGAGACCACTTTCTCCCCCACAAATTCATCAAAAGAACAATTCAACNACTGACTCTATGGACATGAGTCTGAGTGAACTCTGGGAGTTGGCGATGGACAGGGAGGCCTGGTGTGCTGCAATTCATGGGGTCATAAAGAGTCGGACACGACTGAGTGACTGAACTGAGCTGATTCTGTGACAGCAGTCCTGCTCCTGGGTGTTTATCCTAGAGAAATGAAAACTTGTGTTCACAGAATAATTTGTGCATGAATATTTGCAAGAGCTCTACTCACAACTGCTAAAGTTGGGAAATGAACCAAATGTCCTTCAATGGATGAATAGATGAGCAGAATGTGGTGCATGCATCTGATGGAATACTCTCAGCAATTAAAAAGGAGCGGACTCTTGGTACATATGACTTTGATGGATCTCAATGCACTATATGGAATAAAAGAAGCCACTTGAAATATTCCATTTACATGAAATTCTTGAAAAGAAAATAACTGTGGTGCATGACAAAGACCAGATCAGTTGCTACCAGGTGTTAGAGATGTGGGCGGGNTGACTTTGATGGATCTCAATGCACTATATGGAATAAAAGAAGCCACTTGAAATATTCCATTTACATGAAATTCTTGAAAAGAAAATAACTGTGGTGCATGACAAAGACCAGATCAGTTGCTACCAGGTGTTAGAGATGTGGGCGGGGTGGCTACAACCGCAAGGGGGTATTGTGGGGGGAGGTGATGGGCTTCTTCTGTATTTTGATTGTGGTTGTAGTTACAGGAACCTATGAACATGTTACATAGAATTTATAGAACTACAGGTGTAAAATAAAATGCAATTTTAGCTAAAGAGCTGAAAAATAGTAAGTACAGTCACTATTCTTGTATTTATTTTTAATTACAAATATATTTCCAAAATACATTCTCGTTGCAAAAACAATGGTTTGTTGTCTACACCTGTGTCTCTATTTTTGCTTTGCAAATAAGTTCATCTGCACTGCGAGGTGGGATGAACTGGGAGACTGGGATTCACATATGCATACTATTGACTGTTCTTGTTGTTTAGGCGCTCAGTGGTGTCCGACTCTTTTATGACCCCATGGACTGTGACCCATCAGGCTCCTTCTGTCCATGGGATCTTCTGGGCAAGAATACTGGAGTGGGTTGCCATTTCCTTCTCCAGGGGAATCTTCTTGATGCAGGGATCAAACCCACGTCTTGTGCCTTGGCAAGCGGATTTTGTACCACCGAGCCACCAGGGAAGCCCAGACTATTGATACTATGTACTAAGTAGATGACTAATGAGAATCCACCATAGGACACTGGGAACTCTACCCAACGCTCTGCGGTGACCTAAATGGGAAGGTCATCTTAAGTGGGGGGCATATTTATATACACGTGTAACGGAGTCACTTTGCTGCACATCAGAGCTAACACAACCTTGTAAACCAACTGTTCTCAAAAGAAAAAGGCAGTGATAAAGATGCAGCTGAGGCTTGTACACCACCTTGACAAAACCCGTCAATTTCCCTCCCTCCCCAGGGGTAACCTCTCTTACCAGTTCATCTCTTTCTTTTTTTTTGGAATTTTATTTCAAAAGCTCAACTCTTAATGATAAAATAAGTGAGATTAAACAAGGAAGAGCATCTCAGTCATTTAAATACATGGGAAAATCGGTACAAAGTAGGTGATGATGCCATTGTTATGACATTGTGGGGCACACACATGTGTATCTATGTTCACTGAGTTTATTTTAAAAATTATTTTCTGTTACCAGCCACCACACTCACTCACACTTCAACTCTGTTCATCTCATGCTATTCATTTCCTGTGACTTATTTCATGCCTTTTAAGCCTTCCCATCTCAAATCTCCCTCATCAGTCACGAACTATCACAAAATCAATCTTAGGGCAGATGTTATGAACAGACACTCAACAGATGCAGAAGTACAGCCGAAGCACATCGCTCCTGTTTGATCTGCTGGTCCCTGGCACCCGTGTCTTGGACATTCCCCATGCCATCTTTCACCTAGTGTCTCTGACGAAATGCACGGATTTCTCATATTTCTGGTTTTAAATCTGGGTTCCATTCCCCAAGTTCTGACCAGCTGTCTTGTTTCAGTGTGGGGTCCTTCCAGGCCGAGCTGGCTGTGGCACCTGTTTGATACAACCTGGGGGCCTCCCTTGGTGGCCAGCCCCCGTGGACAAGCTCTGCTAACGTAAAGCAAAGCATGGCCTAGACTCAAGCCACAGGCATAGCCCGTCTTTCTTCCTGTCTTGCCTGTCCACAGTTTGCATTGCTTTTCCTCTTTGCTCAATCATAGATAGTATCTCTCTGCTGCCACTAACTCAGCCATATTTTAATCACATTAGTTAGTCCAGTTGTCAAGTGGCAAAAAATAGATTAGCAGCTTGAATAGTTGAGCTGATATGGTTATTTCATCATCAGTGGCTGTAATGGTTCAGTGATTATAATGGGATCAGATTGAATATTTAGCATCCAATCCATTGAATAGAAATTGACCTAAAACAGTCAATTTGGCCTCTCAGTTACAGCCAGCCTCTGTCCTTATTTTTAAGCGTCACCTCTCTCAGTAAGATCACAAGGCTGCTTTCCACGACCACGTGTTATGATTTGTGTCCTGATTTACATGAATTTTCTTTGGTAAACACTGTCATGTAACAGCCATAGTCACAGATGGTAATAATGAGCTATGTGATTATAAGTGATGTTTTTCTAGTTCCTCAAATTCCTATGATATTTATTATATTTATTTTATAACAAAGCAACAACCCAAAGAGAGACCACCTTTATGAATAGACCTGTGAAGAGAGAAGCTTCCTCCATGTTTAAATCCACGAAAGGAGATGCCTTCTTTACTCTCTGACTATTTTTCCTAGCACCCAGAACAAGAACTGCATATATTGATGGAAGGCACCCCCACTGGAGAAGGACACAAACCACACATGGCCCCAGATATGTGTGGGATGTCATGCAGTCTGCTGTGCCCTTTATGTGTGTGAGATTTAGGAAGATCCTGCAGTGATTGTGTAAAACTCACCCAGGTTTCACACAATTATTCCGTCCTTATTTTAGAAGTAGGGAAAGAGGCTCACAGTCAGGGATGCCAGAAGTTTATACAGTGTCTTTGTGCAAGTGAAACCTCTAGGGAACACAGTTCTGTGACCTGGCTAGTGGGGCACAGTCTCCACTTGTTGAAAAAATGTTTTGCAGTTAGCAACCTGTACAGCTGTACATGGCGGCCCTACTCTGAAAGGTCAAGATACTTACCCTGGGTCACAAATGAGAAATTAAAGTTTAACTGAATCTGAAGTTCATGTTCTTGCTCTTTACACAAACTGCCTACTGGTAAATGAATAAAATCCATGCTGTCCTTATACTGAGTATGTTCAGTGATCCAGACTCTAAAAGATTGGATGCAATAAAATACACGTAGATGGTTTCTCCAAATTCAGCTCATATTGCCTCTGATTGAGAACTTCTTTATTTTTGCCTGTCATGGTTCACTTTAAATTCAACTCAATCAAGCTCCAAAACCACCTCCCCGTCCCCACCACCACCTCCCAACCTCCTAACCCCAGGGGCCAAGTTCAACAATACGCTTGCTTTATTTCCTAGACAGGGCCCTGAAATATTGGCAGTGGCATCAGTAAAAACCGCAATAGCATTCAGAGAATTCAAAGAAACCGATTTTCTTTTAGTAGCTCATATATCCAACACTTTCCAAAAATATATACAGCTTTGTCTAATGCAGATTTATAACTTGACTCCTAATAAAGCTTTATTTCTCCCAAGCTGTGGTATTTAAAATTCACATGATGTAATGCTATTAACTAATGTTGCAGTTTATTTCTATTTAAGGCATTATGCAAGGGAAACATAGAAGAATAGCTTAATGGGAGTGATTCAGAATGATATTAAGTGTTAATTAAAGCACAAAAAAGTAATAATGAGCTTGATTTTCAGACCTGGCTTAGAGGTAAAATTTCCCTGAATTTTGACCACCTCTTTATTATTTACAATGCTATGCCCCTCTGAACATCCCCTCTTCTGCCTTGGTGTGATTTGCGCCCATGATTTCACTATTTGTGCCTTCAAGAGCTTTCTTTAGGGGGATGTATAGCCAGATAGGGTTTCCCTGGTGGCTCAGTGGTAGAGAATCTGCCTGCAGGGCAGGAGCTGCAGGAGATGCTGGTTTGAACCCTTGAGGGCATGGCAATTCACTCCAGTATTCTTGCCTGGAGAATCCCATGAACAGAGAAGCCTGGCAGGCTACGGTCCATGGGGTCACAAAGAGCTGGACACCACTGAAGCCACTTAGCACACACAAACGCATAGCCGGATAAGGCACCGTATATCTGTTTTATTAAAAAATGGGCAAATGTCTGGCATAGCCAAGCAAACTTTCTGGCATAAAACACATCTAAAGAACATGTGCCCAGTAGAATGCATATACATGTTCACTGAAAGACATACAGCACAGTGCTCACAGGGGCACTGTTTGTGGCAGCCCAGACGAGGAAACCACCTAAGTGCCACCAGCAGTGGATCGCACACTGGTGGACCCCCTGTGCAGCTGGCGCCCCGTGTGCCATGCCTCTCTAACGTCTCCTCCTTGACGTCTGCCGAGTTTAGCTGATTCCAAAATGAGTACCAGGTCCTTTCAGAGTGAACGCACCCCTATGGAGCTCATGGGTGCTCCCTGCCCCCACCCAGCCGGCCTGTGAAAATCAAGAAGCATGCTGCCTCTGAGCCCTTGGTCACCCATTTCACTGGGTGAAATGCAGAAACCAACTCTGGTTGCAGGTGAAGTATCAGAGACTGCTTTTTCCACTCTAGGCCCTGGGGGAGTTAAAGGAAGGGGGAACATTATATCCTGCTCTGGGCCTACTGTATTAAATGAGACCATACAAAGCGCGTGGAACCAGGTAACCACTGGATACATATTGGTAACTACTTTGACTTCGTTTACATATTGGTAAACTACTTTTACTTTGTAAAAGAGAGGAACAGCATGTAATGAAAACATCCTACTTCTTGATATTTCCTCAAAAGTTCAAGGAAAAAAAAAAAGAATCTATTCCCTTCCTGTCTTCAATGGCTCCCTAACAGAATAAGCGATTCAGTAAGTCATTTAAACCCAAACCCCTCCCCACCGCACCCCACCCATCAGACACTGCAGACTGTGGCCTAGGGGTCAAATCTGGCCCCCCACCTGACTTTTGTAAATAAGAGTTTTATTGGAACGCAGCAGTGTCCGTTTGTTCACACACTGTCTGTGGCTGCTTTTGTGCTTTAAGAGCAACGGTGTAGTCGTGACAGAGGCGGTACAGCCAACAATCCCTTGAGTCCTTCGGTCCTCCACAAAAAGTGTTCTCTCACCCCTATTTAGCCTCATTTCCCCTCCAGTTCTCACCCCAAAGAGGCTCTCCTCCTGGATCAGTGATTTCTCTCTGGCCCCCAGCTTTTCACTCACGCGGTTCCTTCTACCCAGAGTTACCTTTCAGCTGTGCCTTTCTTTCAAAAGCTTATTCATTTCCCCCCCTCCCCAGACTTTCTGAGATATAATTGACATATGGCACTGTATAAGTTTGAGATGCACTCGTAACAATTTGATACCTTTGTATATTGCAAAATGATAGCCACAATAAGGTTAGTTAACATATCCATCACCTCACATGGCTATATATATATATATATAATTATTATTATTATTATTATTATTTTGGTGTGTGGTAATAACATCTAAGTTTTACTCTGTCAGCAACTTTCAAGTATACCATGCAGTGTTGTAGCTATAGTCACTGTGCTTTATGTTAGATCCCCACGACTTACTCATAACTGGCAAACTTATACCCTTTTACCTATGTCTTCTCATTTCTTCTACTCCCCAACTCCTGGCAACCACCATTGTACTTTCTGTTTCTCTAAGTTCAGCATTTTTAGCTTCCATATATAAGTGATATCAAGGAAATGGCAACCTACTCCAGAATTTTTTCCTGGAGAATCCCATGGTGCAAGGAACCTGGCAGGCTATAGTCATGGGGTTGCAAGAGTTGGACACGACTTAGCGACTAAACCATAATCCATGATATCAAGTGATATCATACTTATATGACATCAATTACATATAAGTAAAGAATTTGTCTTTACCTATAGGGCTTATTTCACTTAGCATAATGCCCTCAAGTTCTGATTATGTTGTTACAAATGTCAGGATTTTCTAAGTCTGAATAATATTCCACTGTGTGTGTGTGTGTGTGTGTGTGTGACATTGCCTCTATTCCTTCTTGCATTGTTGGACACTTAGGTTGTTTGCATGTATACTTTGCTTGGTATAAATAATGCTGCAGTGAATGGGTGTAGATGTTTAGATACTGATGTCATGTCCTTTGGATACCATCCCAGATATGGGATTGCTAAATTATATTCTAGTCATACTTTGATTTGCTGAGAAACTTGCCTACTGGTTTCCATCATGGCTGTATCAGCTTCCATGCAGACCAACAATGCACAACAGTGTACTCTTGTCCACCTTCTCATCAACAATTGTTATCTCTTTTCTTTTTGATAGTAGCCATTCTAACAGGTATAAAGTGATATATCTTTGTGGTTTTGATTTGAATTTCCATGAAGATTAGTAATTTTGAGCATTTTTCATCTACAGGGTGGACATTTGTGTGTCTTCTTTGGAAAAATGCCTATTCATATTTTCTGATCACTTAAAATCAGATTATTTGTTTTATCCTCAGATATGCAGATGACACCACCCTTATGGCAGAAAGTGAAGAAGAACTAAAGAGCCTTTTGATGAANTCATTGGAAGGAGTGATGCTGAAGCTCCAATACTTTGGCCACCTGATGTGAAGAACTGACTTATTGGAAAAGACCCTGATGCTGGGAGGGACTGGGGGCAGGAGGAGAAGGGGACGACAGAGGATGAGATGGTTGGATGGCACCACTGACTCGATGGACATGAGTTTGAATAAACTCCGGGAGTTGGTATGGACAGGGAGGCCTGGTGTGCTGCAGTCCATGGGGTCGCAAAGAGTTGGACACAACTTAGCGACTGAACTGGACTAACTGAAGTGTGTCGTCTACTTGGAATTTGCCAATAGAACAAGTCTTAAGTGTTCTCATCATAAATAGGAAATGGTAACTATGGGAGGCGAGGTGATAGGTATATTGATTAGCTTGACTGTGGTAACCATTTCACAGTGTGTGATATGGAGAGTCATCACTTGGTATACCTTGAATATGTTGAACAACACGGGTTTGTGCACGTCCTCTTAGACTATTTTCAATAAATGTATACAGTACTGCACGATCGTAGTATAATCACTGGTAACCGGTATTATCGTGACCTCGTGCTCAGACTCTTGACACATTTTGGCCTCCCTCATCCCCAAAAGAAAGCATTTGAGCTTCCGTTCTTGTTCCTTTAGATGCTAAGGGCACAGAAGTGACTTCAACAGCGGATAAGTTTTATTTGACAAAGCAGTCTTCTCCCCAAAAAGGCCCAGTCAGCCCCGTGAGGCCAAAGCCCTCAAGGTGAATCGATCCCTGTGGAGTGGATGGCAGGGTCTGTTACATCAACATCAGCTTTCTTGAATCCACAGAGGGGAAATCCACCCCTCCCATACTCTATGAGGACTCTCCTTTAAGAGGAAAGGGCTTTAAATCCAGGCCAGAATGGGCTCTCAAGCCAGGAGTCAGGGAAGCTCCCCAACAGAGGAGTCAGGGTGCTGTGGATGTTGTCTGTGGATGCGTATGCAATGTACCCCCTCCTAAGAGAAAACTCATTTCATTAGGTTTTCTGTTTATCATCATATTTCCATCATCTTGAAGTAGTGCACACACCTCAGGGGAAAGGTACTCTATCCACAGCATCAAAGGTAAACTGGGTTCATCTAAGGAAATTGCCTCTCCTACCAGTGGTCATTCCACGAAGCCAATGGGGTCTTAACCCACTGAGCCAATGGGGTACATCAAGCAGTGTTCTGGGGGCTTCCTCACTCTGCTGGGGGAACTTTCGTGACCCGTGCTGTACAAGAATATGGTCTAACCACATGTGGCCACTGAGTACTTGACGTGGGGTGAGTCCAAATAGACCTCAGATCTCAAAGACTTAGAGTGAAAAAAGAAGGCAGANCACCCCCTCCTAAGAGAAAACTCATTTCATTAGGTTTTCTGTTTATCATCATATTTCCATCATCTTGAAGTAGTGCACACACCTCAGGGGAAAGGTACTCTATCCACAGCATCAAAGGTAAACTGGGTTCATCTAAGGAAATTGCCTCTCCTACCAGTGGTCATTCCACGAAGCCAATGGGGTCTTAACCCACTGAGCCAATGGGGTACATCAAGCAGTGTTCTGGGGGCTTCCTCACTCTGCTGGGGGAACTTTCGTGACCCATGCTGTACAAGAATATGGTCTAACCACATGTGGCCAACTGAGTACTTGACGTGGGGTGAGTCCAAATAGACCTCAGATCTCAAAGACTTAGAGTGAAAAAAGAAGGCAGAATCTTTCGTTAATACTTTTTACCATTGATTTCATGTTAAAATCCCAGTCTTTTGCATACATTGGGTTAAGAAAATCTATTTTAGTAAGTTTAATTACACCTGCTTCTTTTCACTTTTAAAAATGTGAGCACTAAACAATGGAACATTAGTATTAATACAATGAAACATTCGTATTAATAGCGAGAGGACCACCCATTGGCGAGGTGTTGTCTTGCTCCAGTATGTGGTTTGCATTCTCCTGAGCAGAGCTGTTTGAAGGTCGGAATGTTGTTGTGTGTAGATAGAGGCCGGGAACTGCTGCAACCTGTGGGCAAAGCCGACACGGAGAGAGGGGCAGAGTGAGGGGCCGGGGCCAGGGCATGACGTTCAAAGGACCTCTGCACTTCCCGTTATGCCATCCAGCAGGTATCGGTTTGGTTCACGAGACTTCGAGTTAGGGCTTACCCTCCCTTGCTGTGGGAAGTATATCAGCTGCACGTGGCCAAAGCAAAGCCTGGGATCTTCCAAGTCTTGTGGCCCGCGTCTGAAGGACCTGGTCCGGCAGCATGGATTGAGCCTCTCAAAGATGGGAATCCAGAAGGCTGAACTATCCGTGATGCTTTGCAGCTGGGAGCCCACCCGTGAAATAAGGTCCTGAAAGGAGACCGTGGGGGAAACGCAGAGCCTGGGCCTTCTGGCCTGCAGACAACAACGACGGGCACCTCTGCGCCAGTGCCGGAAGGAGAGGATGGAGCTCCCTCAACCCGAGCAGCAGGCTGACTGTGCTGGAATAGCCTTGTGCCCCTCCAAGGGGCTCTCCACTCTCCTATCCCCGGCCCCTGCCCTGGAGAGCAGGATTTACAACAAAATCCTTTACTGTCTGTCTCAGTAGGGTTGAGGCCGTGGGGCGCACCAGCAAGAGAGGAGGAAGATGGAGGAGAGCGTGATCCGGGTCTTTGCGCTCCTGACCCCCTCCCTGAAGGTTGTCGTGAGCTGGCGGCACCCCCCAGCTGCAGACCCCAGCTCCTGGTCCTCTTGATCCAGGTGCCACACCCCTCTCCTCCTCCCTTGTCCTATCAGGTCTAGCAGTCATCACGGTGCCATCTTGCTAATAGCCCCGAGCTCCTAAACTTTGCGGTTTGCCTATAGCTTGCCCACGCCTTCGTATTAGACTCTCTTCCAGTGATCCGCATTCACTGTTATCTCTTTCTCTTTAAGGATTCTGATACAATGGTGCCTCCAACTCTCTTGTGGTGTTCCTTTGGCTCGGTTGTGGGACAAGGTTACAAAGTTCGCTGGCTTGCATATTTAAATATGGAGGGTGTCCTGTGGTCGGAGTGGGGATGGTACAGGTGCATTAGGACAGGAAGGTGAAGGGAGCAGGCTCAAGGAATGGCCCACATGTGGGGGTGAGGGTGATGGCGACTTGGTTTCGGAAGGCCGGCACGGAAAGCTAGGGAGTGCAGGGTGGCATGTCCTGGTCTTCACTCTTGACTTGTGACCTACAAAGCTGCAAATCACACCCTTGTTTGGGATCTTCATGGTGCTGCAAAGAGTATCTAGAGCTCTGCTCCGAAGACCCCACATATATGGGGACTTCATGCTGAAGGACATTCCTGGCGACGCCACAAAGGCTGGGTTTAAGTTATGAAGCATGTACTATCTGTGACATGGGTGGGCGGCCAAGTAACATGTATTGGTTCTACCTCAAGCAAAACAGGAAGGCTAAAGAAATTTGATTTAGACATTCCTGCCTTTCTCCCTATCAACTCTGCTCTTTTTCTTCCTTCTTTCTCGTTAAGTTTCCTGATCCTTGGGGTTCATTGGCTCAGTATTTTTTTTAAAAGTCAGTCATTCCTTTATAAAGTATTCAAAGACTTTTGCCAAATTATTATAACCAATATTGATTTATTTAACATGCCCTAAACTGATTTGACTCACTTTTTTTTAAACTTTACCTTAAGTATTGATATGTGTGAAACCACATATTTGGTAACTGAGTCATAATATTCTTTTTACATACACATACAGATACATAATAGTAATACAAAAATTCACGTGCCAACTAAGCCATCCGGGTACCACTTGATCTACGAGTGCCCCAGTACAAGAAAAGTGAAATTGTCACACAGATTCTGAAATAGCGCTCTGTAGCAGAACCCTGTGCAGTGATGGAAGTGTCTGTGTCTGTCCTGTCCTGTACACAGCTGCTAGCCATGTGTCGCTGTTGAGTACCTGAGACATGGCAAGTTCAACTGTGAAACCAAATATTTAGTTTAATGTAAATATTATTTAATTTAGTTTAATGTAAATACTCCTTGGACTGCAAGGAGATCCAACCAGTCCATCCTAAAGAAAATCAGTCCTGAATATTCCTTGGAAGGACTGATGTTGAAGCAGAACCTCTAATACTTTGGCGACCTGATGCAAAGAGCTGACTCATTTGAAAAGACCCTGATGCTGGGAAAGATTGAAGNTTGGACTGCAAGGAGATCCAACCAGTCCATCCTAAAGAAAATCAGTCCTGAATATTCCTTGGAAGGACTGATGTTGAAGCAGAACCTCTAATACTTTGGCGACCTGATGCAAAGAGCTGACTCATTTGAAAAGACCCTGATGCTGGGAAAGATTGAAGGTGGGAGGAAAAGGGAACGACAGAGGATGAGATAGTTGGATGGCATCACCAACTCAACGGGCATGAGTTTGAGTAAACACCGGGAGTTGGTGATGGACAGGGAGGTCTGGCGTGCTACAGTCCATGGGGTCGCAAAGAGTCAGACACGACTGAGTGACTGAACTGAACTGAATTTTAATTAATGTTAAGTTTAAATTTGAAGAGCCACATGTGGTCCTTGGCTTCCATACTGGACAGCAAGCTCTGGGGTATCTACAGTTTAAAATAACTCATAGCAGAAGGGAAGAATCTTGTGCCAGATACTGTAGAAGCAATTTACATCTCTTCTTCCTTATGTATTCTGAAGGACCCTGTGAGGGATGTACTGCCCCATTCTGGTGGTAGACACAGGTCAAAGATGGGAGGATTTTCTGTTGCACCCTTAAATGTACAACGGAATCATCCTCTGTTATTTACAGAGAGGGAGAGAGTGACTGTCAGTGAGCAAATTGTCATCCAGTCCCACCACATTCAAGATTTAAAAGGTTGACATTTCCTTTTTCCCTTCTCTCCCCTCTTTTTTTTTTAAACACCCAACCCTCCTCGTCAACCAGATATCTTTATTCTCTAAATATTTACCACCCAAATGAAATTTACAGTTTAATTTGCTGTATAAAATCATTTATTGACTGATAAACCTCATTACTAAGCTCCAGCACAGCCCCTGGTACTCCCGACAGTTTTAATTCTTGTAGCAGCAGGCTACTGCGAGAGAAAAACAATCCTGTCAAATTAACGGCAGGGGTCTAAATTATTCAAATACACTAAATCCATGCAGAACCGTTCCCCTGCTCATAATTTTTCTTTCAGAGCCAACAATTAACCGGCAATATTCTAACTTAAACACTGGCAGCCATTCTGAAAGAATTCTGGGAACAGGAAGCGTTCTACCTCCCCACGTGTCCTTCTGCTCCTGGGGGCACCAGGGGAGTGACCTCTGCAGGGATCCCCGCAGAAAGGGAAGGCTTTCCTCCTCCTCCCAAACAGCTCACCTGTTTGGATCATCACTCTCTGTGTGTCTCTCTCACACCCCCAGGTCAGAGATGGAGTTTTGGATGTCAAGGTGCGTGTGTTTCTAGCATTTACACCAAATGAGCATCAGCCTGCAATTAGTTAATTGCACATGTACCTTTCTGCCTGTGGGGGGAAAAGTGCCTCCAGTTTTCTACCTGCAAATGCAACCAAACTAATTATTGAGCTGCTGATTCAGAAGGCAGACCCATCTAATTGAGCCTATAAAACAGGGGGGAAAAAAAAAAGAAAAAAGACCTAAAAATGGTATTAGCTTCAGAACAACAAATAGCAAGAATCTCTCTCACATTTGAGAAGGAAAATCTTTCTCACTACATTGGACCTCAGTCTGGATCTGCAGAATGAATGGCCTTGGGTGTTAGTAGTATTTTTTTTTTTTTTTTTAAGAAAAAAAAAAAAAGAATTTCCTATNACATTTGAGAAGGAAAATCTTTCTCACTACATTGGACCTCAGTCTGGATCTGCAGAATGAATGGCCTTGGGTGTTAGTAGTATTTTTTTTTTTTTTTTTAAGAAAAAAAAAAAAGAATTTCCTATAGCTTGGGTCCCCTAAGAGTGATGGATCCCTGGGCATGACACCCAATGTCAAAGTTCTTAAACAGAAAAAAATTTAAATGTTGATCGTGACAGTTCATGCATGCATGCATTCGTTCTTTTATCAAATATTTATCGAGTGTCAACTATCTGCCAAGCTCGTGGTACCTGGGAAGCATTGTGGTGCTAGATGTGGAATGAGAAGCCTAGGAATGACATTTAGGAATGACATTGCCCTTTACTTCAGCGTTGATCAGAATGTATGAATCAGAAAAATCTCAGAGGATTATTAAACATGCAGATTAATTGGCCTCACCTGACACAGAATAAATCAGAATCCCTGAAGTAAAGCCTGGGAATCTGCATTCTAATGCACTTTCCCTGGGGATTCGTAAACACATTGAAGTCTGAGAGTGTTGGCTTTGAGCTTGCTGGATGGAAGACTTAACTTGAAAGCATCAGGCAACAATGGGTAACCATAAAAGAATACCAGCATCAATATACACATAAGCAAGCCAGGAAATACTGGTGGGGACATACCCGGGTCCAACATGAAGAAGTGGGAAAGGTTCAGCATGAGGAGGCAGTTTGCACAAGCCCAAGGTTACCTCTGTTCTTTCCTACCCATGGTGTTCATAGGGCCTTGTGTTTTTTGTGTGTTTGTTTTACTTGGTAGCTTTGTTTACCTTACTAAACTTTTTAAATTTTAGAGTTGCAAGTTACAGGAAAGTCACAAGGATAGTAGAGTATCCATGTGCCTCATACCCACTTCCCCCATCGCTAGCATCTGATGTTAGCGTGGTACGTCTGCCGCCACTCATGAATGAGTACTGACGCACTATTACTCACCGAGCTCCACACTCTAGTTTCCTTAGTTCTGAGTCTATCATCCTTTTCTCAGCTAGGACGCCGTGGTACATCTAGTTGCCGTGTCCCCTGAGGCTCCTCTTGGCTGTGACAGTTTCTCAGACTCCTTGTTTTCAATGACCTTGACTGTCTCGAGCTGTACTGTTCAGGTATTTTGTGGTATGACCTTCAGTTGGCACTTGGTTGATTATTTGCCCTCATAATCAGAGAGGGGTCCGACTTCCCTGGTGGCTCAGAAGATAAGCATCTGTCTACAATGTGGGAGACCTGGGTTCAATCCCTGGGTCAGGAAGATCCCGTAGAGAAGGAAATGGCAAGCCACTCCAGTACTATTGCCTGGAAAACCCCATGGACAGAGGAGCCTGGTAGGCTACAGTCCATGGGGTCACAAAGAGTCGGACAGGACTGAGCTACTTCACTTCCACTTTATGGGGTTGAGGGGAGGATGAGCCGAGAGGTAAGGTGCAATTTTCATCACATCACATCAAAAGTATTTGCGATCAACATGACTTGGAAGGAGTGATGCTAAAGCTGAAACTCCAGTACTTTGGCCACCTCATGCAAAGAGTTGACTCATTGGAAAAGACTCTGATGCTGAGAGGGACTGGGGGCAGGAGGAAAAGGGCACGACAGAGGGTGAGAGGGCTGGATGGCATCACCGACTCAATGGACGTGAGTCTGAGTGAACTCCGGGAGTTGGTGATGGACAGGGAGGCCTGGCGTGCTGCGATTCATGGGATCGCAAAGAGTTGGACACGACTGAACGACTGAACTGAATTGAAACTGAACTGACTTGTTACTGTTGATGTTGACCTTAATCACCTGGCTGAGTATCTCACACTCCCCCACTGTACAGTTACCGTTCCTTTCCCTCCTGGTACTGTACTACTTAAAAGGAACTTTCTATGTGCAGCCCAAACCTAAGTGGGGGAAAATATGTTCCACCTCCTTGGGCATGGAGTGAATTATTTGGAACTCTTCTCTATGGGAGATTTGTATATTCTCCTCTGTTTATTTACCCAGCGATGTGTTGAATCAGCTTAATGGACATTGATGTGATACTTTGTATTTTAGCACAATGGTTTGTTCTTAATTTTTCTTGCTGAGGATTGTTCCAGCTGTAGTCATTGGGAGCTCTTTCATTTGACTCCTGTCTTCCTCTGACGTGCTCACACAGTTTTGTCTTTTGAGAACTTAATTCCTGGCACTAGAAGATCGCCCTGATCTAGCCCTAGAATCAGCCATTTCTTCATGGAACCTTGGTTTCTTTCATTGGAGAATGGTATTTAGAAGCCAAAATCTGGGTGTTGCATGTGCTTATTATTATTATGATTTTGTTGCTTCTAAGCACTCCCAGAACAAGGACAGAACTAAGAAATAAATGTGTGTATTAACATATATCTGTATATACATTGTATCTCTATACCTATGTAACATCTGTCTATATCCAGCATTCATTCATTTCTCTATTTATATCTATATTAAACTATCCATGAGGTCATGCTACCGTCTCTAGCTCTAATCCATGACCACCTTGGTCATTCTAGCCCCCTTCTCTTGTTTCTGTATAACCACCCACAGCAACAGTGAGAAGCCTGGCTTTCATCATCTGCCACCCATTTATTTGTTCAGCCTCAGCAACCTGCCTTTTTCTGTAATGTCCATTTACAACCAAAGCCGTGTCTGTTGACTGCAACGCACTTTGAGACACTCTGGCTTGAAAGCATCTTGTCACTACCCTAGAGACGCAGTGAGTGCCCTGAGCCTCTTCTCCTTGTTGTGGCTTATCCTTCCAGGTCATGGCTCAGCTTCCACTGGCCACACCACCCCAAAGTTTGCCCAGAGTCTGTAACAGCTGCCACTGCCTTTCTGGGCCATAGTGGTTATCGGCATGCGTTCAAGGAGCATTTGCTGAGAGCACATACTCCATACCGAGATCTGTAAAGATGCTAAATTTAAGGGTGTGGATATTAATAGAAGAGTCCTGTCTCCAGTAGCTTTGTTTTTAACTGGGGATGGACCCTTGTTGCTATCTTGCTCTTGTCAGTTTATTTATCTAAGCGCCACCATACAAGGAAGCATGGAAGTCCACAGGGCCTCTAGGGGAAAGCACCTCCACATAGTCTGGAACATTCAGGAAATCTCAGAGGAGGTGACTCTTCAGCTGAGTCCCCAAGAACTGATGAATGCTTTCAATATGTATCTGCTGAGCATCCTAATATAGGCTGGGTGTTGAGAGTACAGTGGAGGGGGAAAACCCAGATAAGGTCACTGGTCTCATGGAGACCCCAGTTAAGCGGGGCTTCAGGCACTTAGTACCATGAGTGATCATTAACCAGGAGGGGCTGGGGTGTTGCAGTCCTGAGATTTCGCCTGCAAAATGTTCCTCCATTCTCACGGCTCTTTATCCATCAAGCCCCACTGGGAGGAAGCTCTACAAAGATTCCAAAGCCCCTGCTTACTGGGGAGCCGTGTACTAACTCCTGTGCANGGGCATGACACCCAATGTCAAAGTTCTTAAACAGAAAAAAATTTAAATGTTGATCGTGACAGTTCATGCATGCATGCATTCGTTCTTTTATCAAATATTTATCGAGTGTCAACTATCTGCCAAGCTCGTGGTACCTGGGAAGCATTGTGGTGCTAGATGTGGAATGAGAAGCCTAGGAATGACATTTAGGAATGACATTGCCCTTTACTTCAGCGTTGATCAGAATGTATGAATCAGAAAAATCTCAGAGGATTATTAAACATGCAGATTAATTGGCCTCACCTGACACAGAATAAATCAGAATCCCTGAAGTAAAGCCTGGGAATCTGCATTCTAATGCACTTTCCCTGGGGATTCGTAAACACATTGAAGTCTGAGAGTGTTGGCTTTGAGCTTGCTGGATGGAAGACTTAACTTGAAAGCATCAGGCAACAATGGGTAACCATAAAAGAATACCAGCATCAATATACACATAAGCAAGCCAGGAAATACTGGTGGGGACATACCCGGGTCCAACATGAAGAAGTGGGAAAGGTTCAGCATGAGGAGGCAGTTTGCACAAGCCCAAGGTTACCTCTGTTCTTTCCTACCCATGGTGTTCATAGGGCCTTGTGTTTTTTGTGTGTTTGTTTTACTTGGTAGCTTTGTTTACCTTACTAAACTTTTTAAATTTTAGAGTTGCAAGTTACAGGAAAGTCACAAGGATAGTAGAGTATCCATGTGCCTCATACCCACTTCCCCCATCGCTAGCATCTGATGTTAGCGTGGTACGTCTGCCGCCACTCATGAATGAGTACTGACGCACTATTACTCACCGAGCTCCACACTCTAGTTTCCTTAGTTCTGAGTCTATCATCCTTTTCTCAGCTAGGACGCCGTGGTACATCTAGTTGCCGTGTCCCCTGAGGCTCCTCTTGGCTGTGACAGTTTCTCAGACTCCTTGTTTTCAATGACCTTGACTGTCTCGAGCTGTACTGTTCAGGTATTTTGTGGTATGACCTTCAGTTGGCACTTGGTTGATTATTTGCCCTCATAATCAGAGAGGGGTCCGACTTCCCTGGTGGCTCAGAAGATAAGCATCTGTCTACAATGTGGGAGACCTGGGTTCAATCCCTGGGTCAGGAAGATCCCGTAGAGAAGGAAATGGCAAGCCACTCCAGTACTATTGCCTGGAAAACCCCATGGACAGAGGAGCCTGGTAGGCTACAGTCCATGGGGTCACAAAGAGTCGGACAGGACTGAGCTACTTCACTTCCACTTTATGGGGTTGAGGGGAGGATGAGCCGAGAGGTAAGGTGCAATTTTCATCACATCACATCAAAAGTATTTGCGATCAACATGACTTGGAAGGAGTGATGCTAAAGCTGAAACTCCAGTACTTTGGCCACCTCATGCAAAGAGTTGACTCATTGGAAAAGACTCTGATGCTGAGAGGGACTGGGGGCAGGAGGAAAAGGGCACGACAGAGGGTGAGAGGGCTGGATGGCATCACCGACTCAATGGACGTGAGTCTGAGTGAACTCCGGGAGTTGGTGATGGACAGGGAGGCCTGGCGTGCTGCGATTCATGGGATCGCAAAGAGTTGGACACGACTGAACGACTGAACTGAATTGAAACTGAACTGACTTGTTACTGTTGATGTTGACCTTAATCACCTGGCTGAGTATCTCACACTCCCCCACTGTACAGTTACCGTTCCTTTCCCTCCTGGTACTGTACTACTTAAAAGGAACTTTCTATGTGCAGCCCAAACCTAAGTGGGGGAAAATATGTTCCACCTCCTTGGGCATGGAGTGAATTATTTGGAACTCTTCTCTATGGGAGATTTGTATATTCTCCTCTGTTTATTTACCCAGCGATGTGTTGAATCAGCTTAATGGACATTGATGTGATACTTTGTATTTTAGCACAATGGTTTGTTCTTAATTTTTCTTGCTGAGGATTGTTCCAGCTGTAGTCATTGGGAGCTCTTTCATTTGACTCCTGTCTTCCTCTGACGTGCTCACACAGTTTTGTCTTTTGAGAACTTAATTCCTGGCACTAGAAGATCGCCCTGATCTAGCCCTAGAATCAGCCATTTCTTCATGGAACCTTGGTTTCTTTCATTGGAGAATGGTATTTAGAAGCCAAAATCTGGGTGTTGCATGTGCTTATTATTATTATGATTTTGTTGCTTCTAAGCACTCCCAGAACAAGGACAGAACTAAGAAATAAATGTGTGTATTAACATATATCTGTATATACATTGTATCTCTATACCTATGTAACATCTGTCTATATCCAGCATTCATTCATTTCTCTATTTATATCTATATTAAACTATCCATGAGGTCATGCTACCGTCTCTAGCTCTAATCCATGACCACCTTGGTCATTCTAGCCCCCTTCTCTTGTTTCTGTATAACCACCCACAGCAACAGTGAGAAGCCTGGCTTTCATCATCTGCCACCCATTTATTTGTTCAGCCTCAGCAACCTGCCTTTTTCTGTAATGTCCATTTACAACCAAAGCCGTGTCTGTTGACTGCAACGCACTTTGAGACACTCTGGCTTGAAAGCATCTTGTCACTACCCTAGAGACGCAGTGAGTGCCCTGAGCCTCTTCTCCTTGTTGTGGCTTATCCTTCCAGGTCATGGCTCAGCTTCCACTGGCCACACCACCCCAAAGTTTGCCCAGAGTCTGTAACAGCTGCCACTGCCTTTCTGGGCCATAGTGGTTATCGGCATGCGTTCAAGGAGCATTTGCTGAGAGCACATACTCCATACCGAGATCTGTAAAGATGCTAAATTTAAGGGTGTGGATATTAATAGAAGAGTCCTGTCTCCAGTAGCTTTGTTTTTAACTGGGGATGGACCCTTGTTGCTATCTTGCTCTTGTCAGTTTATTTATCTAAGCGCCACCATACAAGGAAGCATGGAAGTCCACAGGGCCTCTAGGGGAAAGCACCTCCACATAGTCTGGAACATTCAGGAAATCTCAGAGGAGGTGACTCTTCAGCTGAGTCCCCAAGAACTGATGAATGCTTTCAATATGTATCTGCTGAGCATCCTAATATAGGCTGGGTGTTGAGAGTACAGTGGAGGGGGAAAACCCAGATAAGGTCACTGGTCTCATGGAGACCCCAGTTAAGCGGGGCTTCAGGCACTTAGTACCATGAGTGATCATTAACCAGGAGGGGCTGGGGTGTTGCAGTCCTGAGATTTCGCCTGCAAAATGTTCCTCCATTCTCACGTCTCTTTATCCATCAAGCCCCACTGGGAGGAAGCTCTACAAAGATTCCAAAGCCCCTGCTTACTGGGGAGCCGTGTACTAACTCCTGTGCATGAGGGAGAGGGGAGGGAAGCTGGGTGCCAAGTGGGACAACATCCATTTGATCCTTTTTATACGTAAATGTGACTTTAAATAATATTTTGTAATGACCTGCATTTCTGTTAGGAAATATCTCTTGATGATTTATTTTTTCCCCTGCAATTATGACAATCTAGTGATCTTGTTAATTAATGCCAAAGAAGGATTTTCAGCACCTCATTAGAGGTTTTCCCTTTCAGGACACCGAGTTCTCGTGCACAGCCGGGGCAGGGAGTCATTTTCTTGTGGGTGGAAATGCATCTTTTGATCCCCACATCTTCCTTTTCTTCTCCTTTGCTTTCTTATTACAATTCATTTGTTTTCATTCTTTCTTCTTCTTCTTTTTCTTTACTTTAGTCCCAAAACAGGGTCACATCTTGCTGCTCTGAAACATTGTTTTAAATGGTTCAGCTATCATCAGTGTGTTCCCTTAGAGGCCCTCTTTCTCCTGGAAGAATTGTTTTGTTTGCTATTTAATTCAATGCTTCCTATTCAGTGAGTTTTGGCTGAGAGTTTTCTGGGTTCCATGTTTCCTTGTAGATATCAGGGAAACAGTTGTGAACCAGAGAGTGTCCTGACTGCAAGACGCTTAGTTTTGTTCCATAAAAAATAGCTAACACATGAATGGATGAATGAGTAAAGGGTTCTGTGGTCTAATAAATTTTATTAATCCTACTCCAGGGGTTGGAACATTATGGCCTGCCCTTTGCTTGTTTTTATAAATAAAGATTTATTGGAACACAGCCACACCCATTGCATATTGTCCATGGTTTTGCAGCAGCTTTGCAGCCACAACAACAAAATTAATTTGTTGTAGTGGAGACAATTTGACCCACAGGGCCTAAAATATTTACCATCTGGCCCTTGATAGAAAAAAAGTTTGCTGTCCCTTGCTCTATCCCATAACTGGAGAGTCTGAATGCCTGTGAAAAATTTAAAAGTCTGAACAATTCTGCAGTCAGAAAATGTATTAACTTTCTTCAACCCATTTTTCTCCAAACATATTTGATCATAGAACCCTTTTCCAACCCACCCCTTCTCTATAAATTGATTTATAGATATTTCTCCTGGATGAAATGCTTGTCCTGAAGGTTGTCTTTTTCTGTCTGCCTGATTTCAGTTTGATCGGCACCCCGGTCTTCTGTGTTCTGGCAGCACTGTTGCCCAGACTGTCTGAATCCAGCTGTCTCTCAGCCTCTGTGAAAGTGTCCTCCACTGAGGCGTGGAGGGCGGGGAGCCTCTTTGGCTCCACTGAGACACTGTTTCTCTCTCCAGGAGCAATGGTGTGTGAAACCCAAGTCACCGCTGATGGCAAAACAGGTTAGACTGGTTTCCTATCCTGGGGGTTTTCACTCTTGCCTCATCTAAGGTGTCTCCCAGAAAACTCTGATTTGTGGTTCATTTTTCTGAGGCATTGTTGAAACTCAGCTTAGACTGGGATGCCTTGAAGATCAACCAGACCTGAAGGGAAAAGGTCATGGTGGTGTTGAGAAGTCCCAGCAAGTAAAATTTCCCCCTAAGGTCCAGAGAGAAGCTGGAAATGTTATGGTAAGGGAGACATCCTTCCTTTCCCTGGGACACAGGGAGGTGGGTTTTGGAAGAAGAGACTCAGATGATTACATCTTGACCTTTGGACTGTGCCCTGAAAGTAGAAATGGGCATCTGTGTTACCTTTCCAGTTCTACTAGCTCTGTCTCTCTCATAAATGAGGCCTGAAGAAGGGAACAGAACGTCAGGAACCGCAGGGAGGGTGTCAGGGCAGGTATCTCTTCAGGGGGTTGGGTCCTGGGGGCGTGGAGGCAGTAGGTAGATGCCAGAGCTATAAGGAAAGGCCTGTGAGGGACTGAATTCTGCCAACAACTTGAATGAGCCTGGAAGCATTTTCTTCCCCAGAGCCTTCAGATAGGATTTCCACCGGGCTGACACTTTGATTCCAGTCTGTGAGATCACATCTTGGGTAGAGAGCTAGTCACACCAGGCTGGGCTTCTGATCTGCAGAGCAGTGAGCTACTCAGTGCATTTTGTTGACGCTCCTAAGTTTGTGGTCACTCGTTACACAGCAATAGGAAACTAACGTAATAAGCGAAGTATCAAAATGGGTAAGGGTTTGATGAGGAGTGTTACAGGCTCATAAGACAGTGTTTAATGCAGCATCCATCCCTTTGGTATGCTAGCACTTCCCCTTTCATAATAATCCTGGCTCGACTATATGGTTCCTTGAAAATTCACTTTATGCCCCTACTCAACCCCAGGAGCTGATGCCAGACTCAGGCCCTGCTCACAGTGGGCGTCCTACCTCCTGCCTACACTGGTAGGATCAGGGGTAAGTCTGTAACACAAGGAAGGCAACCGTGAATTACTGTAAGTGAAAGTGAAGTCGCTCAGTCGTGTCCGACTCTTTGCGACCCTGTGGACTGTAATCTACTAGGCTTCTCCGTCCATGGGATTCTCCGGGCAAGAATACTGGAGTGGGTTGCCATTTCCTTCTCCAGGGGNTGAAGTCGCTCAGTCGTGTCCGACTCTTTGCGACCCTGTGGACTGTAATCTACTAGGCTTCTCCGTCCATGGGATTCTCCGGGCAAGAATACTGGAGTGGGTTGCCATTTCCTTCTCCAGGGGATCTTCCTGACCCAGTGATCGAACCTGGGTCTCCCGCATTGAGACACTTTAACCTCTGAGCCACCAGGGAAGCCCCGAATTACTGTAAAGACAGTCTTTCTGAGCTCTTGAGGCGTAAAGAGTATGTGAGCCTCTTTCCTGGTAGCTCGAGGAAGTTGGCCTATTTTTGTTGTTGTTCAGTCACTACGTTGTGTCTGACTCTTTGTGACCCCATGGACTGCAGTGTGCCAGGCTTCCCTGCCCTTCACTATCTCTCAGAGTTTGCTCAGATTCATGCCAGTTTGGTCGGTAATGCTATTTGCTCATCTTATCTTCTGCCACCCTCTTCTCCTTTTGCCTTCAATCTTTCTCAGCAACAGGGTCTTTTCTAATGTGTCAGCTCTTCGCATCAGGTGGCCAAAGTATTGGAGCTTCACTGATGGTGAAGCTTCACCATCAACTGATATTCAGGGTTGATGTCCTTGTTGTCCAAGGGACTCTCCAGAGTCTTCTCCAGCACCACAGTTCAAAAGCATCAATTCTTCAGTGCTCAGCCTTCTTTATAGTCTAACTCTGACATCGGTACATGACTGCTGGAAAAACCATAGCTTTGACTATAGGCACCTTTGTCAGCATAGTGATGTCTCTGCCTGGGAAGGAAGCAAACACAGAGAGTAAAGAAGTTCAGAAACATTCACTCGGTTGTAGGCATTTCTGAGTGACTTTTATGAGACCCACAAGGGCAGATCCAGCAGGAATCTTACTCCAGGGGGAGAGAGGGAGGAGCTAAGTTAAATGCGGTTTTCTTCCCAGCTTCAGCCACCCAGTGAGTCACTTACCCTCTTAGGGCACTGTGAGTAAAGGGCAGAAAGAGGAGACAGTGACCTACTCACCAAATTCATTCCAACTGGAAGGAAACAGCAGGAGTTGAGAAGAAGCGTTTCTTTCTAATATAACCCTTGCACAAGGCTTGCATCTTTTCCTGGATCATCAGCCATGAGAGAGCATCATCCCTTTGTGCCATCTGTCCATCCGTTCCTCCTTATCCTCAGCAATGTCCACAGATCCTTTTGGAGTAGAGATGAAACCTGTACATGCTCTGGCCACTTTCCCTTCCCTTTTACTTCTTTGCTGCCTGTAATTAACAAGATATATCTGGAAAGGGGCCAATATCCTTCCAACATGGAAAGTAACTCCTGCTCTTGGGCTTACAAGTGTCTTTAATCTGTGTACCACAGGCAGAAAAACTTAAATAGCTAGTTTCAGGTTTTATAAAGAAAGTCAAAATAAACCAGCCAGGGCAGGATGTCTGCAATGCTACATCCCAAATCCTCATGAGGTGCTAACGAGAAGGACAAGTGCTCAGAGCAGAAGTCCCCTGAAGCCCTTACAACTCAAAGTATGGTCTGTGGACCAGCAGCACCCATCACCAGGAAGCTTGTTAGAAGTCTCCCCCCGACTTACCTGGAGTCAGATACAAAGCTTCAAGCAGGGGAGTGCATGAAGCAATTAAGGAACTCAATGTGGATCATCCAATTTGAACATTTTCTGAACCTGACCTCACCCTGGGGTAAGACCACCTCCCGGGACATCCCCAAGCTAAACTATTAATGGGGGCTTTTGCACACAAGCATTTTTTGAACCAAAACCTTCCACACATAGGAAGAAGGTGCTCATTCATTGTTTTGCCAGGCTTAAAATAAAATAAAAACAATAAAACAGAAATTCCTGGTACTAACCACCTGATGAACTCAGGTTCTGCCTGTGAGGGAGACTATTCTTGCCTATGTTTGTCAGTGAAAAGAATATAGTAGAAATAATATTGGGATCATTACAGTTAAACCACATTTATCAATGACATATTGACTTGTCTCAGTCATATTTAAGCAGAATAATGATGACAAAAAGAAGATGTTATTTATTTGCTTTTTCTATTAAGTCCAGTTAGATAAGCTTGAAAGTAGAGAAAATAAAGCTGCTAAATTTACTAAAATTGTCAAGGAGAACTAGCAATTAATTTAAACAAAGAATTGAGCAGTGGCTTCCTCTTTGGTGCTGTTTGTTTAACTTTTGCTCTCATGTAGCACATCGAATCTTTCTTAGGACTAAACTGCTCCTGGACTGAGGCACTGTCCTAAAACTTGTCCTAGCTAATTATTTGGGGACGGTTTTGCATAGCATTCTCATTTGAAGTAAAACTTGAGACTAGAGTCTCATTTATTGCAATGATTCCTTTATAACAAGAATGAACATGGAATTTAAATACAGTTCTCTTCTAAAAGCCACGCTACTTACTCACACCCAGAAATGTTCACTGAATTTACTGAAATGTCAAAAACAAGATTTTTATGAAATCCTGTAGCTGACATGCCTTGGAAAATTCTCCAATAGAGAAGACAGAGGGCTCCAAGCCTACAATTTAACTCTTTTCCCCAAAGTTTAATTTCCATGACTTGATTTCATAAAAAGCGATTTCACCATGGTTTTTAGGTGGTCTTAATTGAAAGGGGAAATTCTCCCCCTGAGAGTCTCCCTCGATAGCTGTTTCTGACAGTGATACGTCTTGCTCTTGGCCAGAAGCCAGAGAAGAGGGTCCCCCTCGTGTTAGATCATTAATTTGTTCTTACACACACACACACACACACACACACACACACACAGGTCTGCACACACTCAGCTGAGAGCCAAAAGCGATTATGCACTGAAGTCAAGCAAAAAGCGATGCGTGTGCTCCAGTGAGCCACAGGTTCAGCTGAGAGTGGTGTTGACTTGACTTGTCCAGATAATTGCTTCGAGTCCTCCATGTCCCTTCTACAAAATGTGCAGTTCCTTAAGAGAAGGTGTATTTGAGGGGGAGAGTGCCACCACCTTCTTAGAAAGAGGCGGGGGATGAATACTGATGTCCTTTGTCCAAGTCAAATACAACTGTGTTAGTTTGGGATCCCCCAGAAGCTGACCCTTTGACAAAAACCCAAATGAAATGGTTTATTCTGGAAGAGATTCCAGGAAACATTGGTAGAGGGATGGGAAAGTAAGACTGCAAAGTGAGAGTAACCAAATAATGAGGTCAGTCTTATGGGGGAGACCTGGGGACCAGCATAGAACTCTGCTTAGACGCCCACCTGAGGGGCCGTACCGACTCCCAGTGGTCATTGTAGAGGGTCTACGCTGAGGGCCGTAATTCTTTGGCGCTTGGGACAGAATTGTCTCTGTCCTGCAGGAACTGCCCTAGGGCAGAGGTCCCCAGCCTTTGGGATCTAATGCCTGGTGATCTGAGGTAGAGCTGATAATCACTATTATTATTTTCATTTCTAATAATAGAAATAAAGTGCATGATAATGCACTCAAATCATCCTGAAACCATCCCTCCCCCACCCAGATCCATGGAAAAATTGTCTTCCAATGGTCTTCCTGGTGCCAGAAAGTTTGGGGATCGCTCTAAGGCAAAGAAAGCAAATGCTGGCCTGGGAGGTCTGGTTGGCAGGGGCTGTCGAGATGAATCCCAGAGGGAATGGATGGGGCACCAGCTCTACCTCCAGACTTCCTCAAGCCAAAAGACCTCAAATTTTGTCATTCCTGATCTGATTCCATCTTACTTCCGTTCTCTGCTCTCAGAAAAAAATCTACACGTTCGGACGTGAACGTGACTGTGATCATCCTAGAGACGGTATGTCATTGGCACTATATGTAAGTTTTTAGCCTATTTGAAATCTGAAATGTTAGTTGTTTTTACTCTTGAATACCCTTTATTCTTAAAAAAAAAAAAAAAAAAAAGTTTGAAATGGAAAAACCCTACTGTACCTGATCTTTGATACATTCTGAATTGTATACGTTTCCGCAATCTTTGCCACGAGGTCCTATAAATCTGCCCAGACTGTTTTCTTTGGTACACTGCAAACATAGCCAGGGTGAGCCAAATCAACAAGTATTTGTTTAACAGTTAATATGTATTATGATTTCCTAAGGTAAATACTTCTAAACCACATACTGTGTCACTAGCTCTAAATCAGATTTTCTTCTTTTCCTGTGGTATTATTTGCGAATACAGGCAGTAAAGAAACAGAAAGAGAGCTAACAATGGGTCTGTGGGATGAAAAGCTAATTTCTTTCTCAGAATTTTGGCTCAAATAACATTCTTTGAAAACCTGAGTACACGGAACTCAGGAATTGTCACTATAATTATTAACATATATTCTTTCAATTACAACCTCCTTTAATAATACTTAATAATATTAGACTTATCCAAATGTGATGTGATTCAGGGTAATCCTTTGGCTGTATAAACTTAAGTCCACACGTGCAGAAGAATTTTAAAGGGAGTAGCCCTTGTATATCATTCTTATTAACCAGGACATCATTAACTGCAACCCTGAACCCCTCCTATAATACTTTGTGCTTGGAGAAACTTCACTAACCCCTCCGCATAGAGTGAGTTGTTTTTCCAATTCCCTTCTGCCACCTTGCATGGTGAATTTATCACAGCAGGAATAGTTTCATTTATTTTTAAATTCTCTCTTTCCTGGAATAGTGACTAGGACTATGGATGATCAGAAAAGGCTAACTGAGTTGGCTTGAGGGAGAACCTTCCTTATTCTGAAGAATATCTATCAAAAAATCTGTATCAAATATTATAATTAGTGGTGACATGTTTAAAGCTTTCCCTTGTGATGGGTGCCCAAACAAGCATGCCCACTATTATCACTTCTGTTTAATGTCACATTGTATGCCCCAGCCAGTTCAGCAAGGGAAGGAAAAAAAAAAGTTTTAAATATTAAAGTGAGACAGAAAGAAATATAGCTATCATTAGGAGATAATATCATTGGAAAATAGAAATCATAAAGAATTTGTAAATAAACTGTAAGAACTAATAAATGAACTTATCAAGGTTGCTTAATTTAAAGTCAGTATGCAAAAATCAGTTTTATTTCTATGTATGTGCCACAAATAATTAGAAAATAAAATGAGGGTAATTAGGATCCAATAACAATGTTATCCTGTACATTATATACTTAGGAAAAAATCTAATGACAGATGTGCAAGGCTTCTATCAAGAAACCTATAAAACATCACTGAAAGAAGTAAGGCTGTGGCCATGTCCTTTCCATGTTTGCCAAAGTACCAATCTTGTCCTATGACTAAAACCCATGGCTAATTGCATATATGGCTGTGACCCTACGGAAGTCAAGTCCCCAGCATAGTATAGAAGATCATCAAATGCTAGGTTCCTTTAGATTTCTGTGTGGCCATACCCAACTGCCTGAGCTGAGCAAACCTAGGAGCTGTGGGCAGATTTGTCTCCATGCCTTAGCAGTTTTGTACACACAGGCATTTACTTGTGTCAGGGAAGGGAGCGGAAGAGACCAGGTTCTCAGGCCAGGTCGCCGGCTTCCTAGGTGAAGACCAGACTTCCCAAGAGAGCAAACACTGGAATGTGTCTTGACTCTATGGGAAAGAAAGTTCTTCCCTTCTTGGTTTCCTAATACTTATACAGAGGCAGAAAAGTCTTTGGATGAGGTGAATAAAGGGGGACAGTGCACCTGTTTTCTTTCCTGACACTGGAGAAAAGGCAGGGAGAGAAACAGATCACGTGATGAGAGAAGAGAGAAGTACTGGAGATGGAATTTCTAGGGGGAGACTCACCAACTTGGATGAAATATTCTTGAGACTGCTTTTAAAGGACAGTATGGCACCATAGGAAGTAATGGTCTTGGCAGTCAGAGACTGTTCATGGGGTTCCCATTACTGGTCCCATCACATCGTGGTAGATAGATGGGGAAACAGTGGAAACAGTGACAGCATTTATTTTGGGGGGCTCCAAAATCACTGCAGATGGTGACTGCAGCCATGAAATTAAAAGACATTTGCTCCTTGGAAGAAAAGTTATGACCAACCTAGACAGGATATTAAAAAGCAGAGACATTACTTTGCCAACAAAGGCCTGTCTAGTCAAAGCTATGGTTTTTCCAGTGGTCATGTATAGATGTGAGAGTTGGACTATAAAGGAAGCTGAGTGCTGAAGAATTGATGCTTTTGAAGTATGGTGTTGGAGAAGACTCTTGAGAGTCTCTTGGACTGCAAGGAGATCCAACCAGTCCGTCCTAAAGGAAATCAGGCCTAAATATTCATTGGAAGGACTGATGCTGAAGCTGAAACTCCAATTCTTTGGCCACTTGATGTGAAGAACTGACTCATTGGAAAAGCACCTGATGCTAGGAAAGATTGAAGGCAGGAGGAGAAGGGGAGGACAGAGGATGAGATGGTTGGATGGCATCACTGACTCCATGGACATGAGTTTGAGTTAACTTCGGGAGTTGGTGATGGACAGGGAGGCCTGGGGTGCTGCAGTCCATGAGGTCACAAAGGGTCAGATACAACTGAGCGGCTGAACTGAACTGAGTCCAGAAGCACTGGATTTGATTCCTACTTCCATGACTCATTAGTTATGTGGCTGTAGATATGTAATGGAACTGTATCTCATTAAAAAACTAAAAATTAATAATAGCTACCAAGAACGTTTTGAGGATTAAATGAGATAATATTTGCAATATCCCTAGAACAGTTACAGTTATAAACGCTCTGTAAAGTACCTTCCTCTCTGTGAACTGCCTTTATTCATCCTTTTATTTCCATTCCGTGGCCTTGCATAGCTAAAATCTTATAGTTTTGGTCAGTATTCTGGTAATTTTGTTTAGAAATGGGGCATAAAATCCACAAAAGAAGACTCATTGAAGTTCTAACATTTTGTGTGTGTGTGTGTGTGTGTGTAATAAAACAAACTTGGGAGGTATTTTTGAGTTATTTAGTAATTATGAGTCTAGTAGGGCAGGGGATAGTAGAATGAAGAGAAATGAATTTAATATTTTTTTGAATTGTAGTGATTGTAAACACTCTTTTGATCTTAAAAACCAAAGAAAAACATAAGGGGAATGCGAATGGGATTACACACAAAGCCAAACACACATCTATTTTAATGGATCCCCGAGAAAGTGGAAAGTAGGGATTATTTTAACCTGACGGTGTTCAGTACCTAAGTACGCTGTCTAGGTGAGTGTGGTTACTGTACTGCCATTGTTGAGAAGCACCTGTCGCGTGTCTCCGTGCAGGCGAGGCACGGTTGAGAGCAGGTTCTTGTTGTTGCCCTCTCGTTGGTCGTATTCTAGGTGGATGGTAATTGCAGATGCAGACTTATAAAGTGAGACTCAGTGATATGCCAGAGTCAGCTTGTACCGCTCATCAAAGCAGATTGATCACATTTCTTTTTAACTCCCGGTTCATTGTCATCAATCACTTTAGTAGCTTGAAGTCTTGAGCCGTGCTGGGAGTGTTTACATCATGGAAATTGGCAGGAGTGGCAGGTCGTACCTACTCCTCCCCAACCAAGGGTGGTCACTAAACATTTACTAACATACCACTGGACAGATAGGTAGATAATGAAATGAAATGACGTTCTAACAGCTTCATTAAAAGGCTAAGAAACTCTTTATATTACATAGTAAATGTTTTGTTTTTGTTTAAATTGGGAAACATGTACTTGAAGTTAGAGAAAAAAAAAATCTCAGTTTAGAACTTACATGCTGAGTTCCAAAGGAGTGGAATGACCACCATCCAATTTAATTAAAAAAAGGAATTTCATTGCTCTTTGGATTCAGTGAAAGGGGGATTTTTTTTTAAAAATTGATTTTTGTTTTAAAGTTCAATAAAATTTTATTAATTTAATTAGTTCCTATCAATTTTTAAATAAGCAGTGGCTTAGATTAAATTTGCTCTCTCTTTCTCTTTCCTTATTTAACCCAAACTCCTCCGAGTGTATTATTGGGTCTGGTCTATCGTTTTGTGGCTAGAGTGGTATTGGTGATTGTAAATCAAGTGAATATTTTGGATCAGGATCTTGAGATGTTGTTTCTATGAGGATTTTGAGGTGTTTCCATTAGGGTGTATGTTATGGAAAAACAGCATACACATGAGGGGAAAAAATGTCTCTGGAAGCAGGAAAGAGCTTCTGTTGATGGTGGCCTAACCCTAAGACAATTGCACTGAGTGTCATGTTCAGAAAAGTGGTGTAAGAGTGGGCGTGGTATCAGTTGGCTTCTGTAGGATGGTCTGGGCTCCCCTTCCAAGTGCCTGAAAGAGGAAGAGAGCTCTACAATGTTATCAGGAGAGGACCAGGCCCACGCCTCGCTGTTCTCCTGAGGGGGCCTTGATAACTTCCAATCAGGATCGAAACCACAATCCAGAGGAACTAGGAAAGGAAATAAATAGGCAACGAGGCAGGAGTTAACTTCTGAGGCATAAGGGTCCTCATGAGTGTGAGAAAGCCTTTTCCCAAGTGTTTTCCTCCGTCCTCTCGTTCCACATGATGATTTCCAAAAACAAGGGTCTGCAGTCAAATAATTTAGCAACTTAATGGCTGTATGCTCTACGCCGCCTCATGGAAACGCACAGTGGGTGCGGTCTGTTTAAAGCTTTGACAGGTCTTGTAGATAATAAAGGCATTTAGGACTGCTTCACCCAGCACAGAACACATTTTAGCATCTTAACGTACACTTTCTGAAGAACCATGTCCCATAGAAAATCAGTTTAAGATGTAGTATGGCAGAAAGGACGTGGACCCCAGCCAGATATTCTCAGACCTAAATTCTGGAGACAGGCTCGGTTGAGAGACAGAGGGAGCCCCAGATGCCTCGCAGACCCTCACGCGGTGGGCTGAACTCCCCAGCAGGGAGGCAGGGTGGTGCTGAAAGCGGGACTGACCTCACAGGGGAGTCAGCTGGGTTGCTTGCTCTCTGCAAAGTTACCCGTCTGCACTGAGGGAGTGATAAGATGGAGACAAGTTTTCAGAGTCCATCAACCTGGCCTTGACTTCTGACTCTCCTACTTTCTTGGGCGCAAACTCGAGTTGATCATTTCATCATTTTGCACCCCATCTTCCTCAAGAAGAACTTAAGTTTGTCAGTGACAGGAGTTCAGGGGCTCATAAAGTCAAATATGTGGTAGATAACGAACATGTACACAGGGTCAGCCTCCTGCTTTTGTTGAAGACCGTATCCATCACTGAGCATCTTTCCTTTCAAGCAATCTGTAAGGAGAACGCTATGTCTTCTGGAGGCTCCAGGATCCAACGCCAGAGGATAAAATGAAACATTGTGCAAACTTTGGTGCAAACAGTAGGGCTCTGGTGAGGGGCGGGGAGGGGTGTGTGTGGACACTTTGCCTTGGGATGGTATTCAGGACCTCTTGGGGGTTTTCTTGGTGTTTCTCAGGGGTGCAGCTTCCCCCCACACTGTGTGTGTGTGGCAGGGTACACCATGCGATTTGCATCAAGGGAGTCTTTTCTCAGCTCTTTGATCATTTTGAACACAATTCAGCGTTGGATGAGGTTCCTATATTCATTTCTGGAACATTTGCTGCACCAGGCCCTGTGCTAGCTGTTGGGATTGCTAAGATGAAAACGGGGCGACCCCCTCCCAGAAATCACTCATGGGCTGGTACAGGGAAGCAAATGTACATACCAACTGATCATTAAGCAGCGAGTGCCCGGAAAATCTAGGAAACGTGCTTAGAATACTGTCTGAGCTCATGATAAGGGCTCAGTACATCTTGATTACTGTTATGATCAATATAATTATTATTATTAAACAGACAGGTTCCAGGGAACATCAAGGAGCAGGAGGCAGGGGCCCGGGAGGCAGGGGTGCCTCATGTGGCCTGGGAGCTCAGAGAAACCTCACCAAGAGAGAAGGTAACAGTTGAGTCACGAAAGATGAGAATGTGGCCAAGTTCAGGAGAGGGAAAGTGGATCCCTCTGGTGAAAGAGACATGTGCATAAGCCCTGACCTGTAAACATGTATATCCAGGCCTGTTGCGATAACAGCAAGTATTCCAGCACGGCTCAGACAAGAGGCATGTGTGCGTACGTGTGTGTATCTTCGTGTCCGTGTAGCAAGAGACACAATGGGAGGGTGAATGGATAAAAGTCAGCTTGAGAAGGTGCTCACTTTTCCTGTTGTCCAGTTTGGGATTAAACCTGCTTGCAATAGGAACACAACTCTCTCTCTCTCTCTTTTTTTTTCTTTTAAGAAATGTAAATTAAAATAAGTTTTTAAAAAACCTCTTTGACCGTGATTTAGGAAGTCTATCCTCATGAAACAGAATGATCTATGTCAAAACATTAGAAGAAATGTGAGCGAAGAGGAATTGTGGAATACGTTTGAATATGTCCCCATGATTCCATCAGGTCACTATTGTTATTAAAGAACAGTATTAAATAGCTTGGGGAAATGCAGTGTAGCTTCAAGAGAAAAAGTCTACAAATAAAACTGACCGCAAAGAGAAAATGTTAACCCTATTCCCAACGTGCTTATCAAGAAGACAAGAAGGCAGTGTCCTGAAAGGTTAAAGTCATTATCTGTGGATGGCAGGGTCATGGGAGAATTTCCTTTCCTTTTAGTTTAAAGTATTTATTCCAATCAAGGGGGAAACAGGGATGGTGTCCTGTGCCCCAGTGGGGAAAGGGGGAAACAGGGATGGTGTCCTGTGCCCCAGTGGGGAACCTGGGTAATCACTCTGCAGGTTAGCACCTCTCCAAAGCTGCTGGGCTGGTGACATGCCTTGAGTCTCTGGGGCACTGTTCTGGTCCTCCGAGCTGAGAGCAGAGCTCAAAGATGAGGCTCGGTGAGCAAGTGAGCCAGCTACCACCCCCACAGCCGCGTGGTGGTGACAATAAAGCCAAGCCACCTCCAACAGAGGCTACTCGAGTGCTCAAGGGGAGAGAGCAGGGTGGCCCCAGGGGCAGGGGAGGCGTCTTCAAGGGTAAGGCGGCTTAGGTGAGGAGGAAGGAAGGAAGCTTGACCCAAAGCCTCTAGCCCTTTCTAGCTCTTTAATGAGAAGCTTAACCCCCACTCTTGAAGATCTGACCCCAGCTGGTGCCCTATCCAGGATGGCTCTCGGTAAGAAGTGTGCTAAATGGAGCTGATGACTGGTTGGATCCACGCTCGTAGTCGTAGACGCGGTGACACTGGCGACTGACTGCTGGACGCCCACGACACACTCTCCCTGCCTGGCTTCTTTGTTAATAACTCACAGGCCTGCTGCTATAAACTGCTGTTTGTACAGATCGGAAAACTGAGGCTCTGAAGGATCCCCCAGAACAGTGCATAAGTGCTGGAGGTATAAATGCAGTCCAGGCCAAACCCTCTGAGGGGAAGCAGTGGAGGGCCTCCGTTGCATGAGTTTTCCTTTTGGAACTATCTTCCTTGCCCTTACCCACTCACTATCTCATCTGTCCTTGTCACACCTGGTGGGAAAATCAGGACCCGTGGTATTCAGGATGCATTGTCTGGCTGAGAGCAGCGAGGTACTGGATCCGTTCATTCAGTCAGCAAGCTGGTAAAGAATCCGCCTGCAAGGCAGGAGACCCAGGTTCGATTCCCGGGTCAGGCAGATCCACTGGAGAGAGGATAGGCTACACACTGCAGTATTCTTGGGCTTCCCTGGTGGCTCAGCTGGTAAAGAATCTGCCTGCAATGCAGGAGACCTGGGTTCGATCCTTGGGTTGGGAAGATCCCCTGGAGAAGAGAATGGCTACCCACTTGAATATACTGGCCTGGAGAATTCCATGGACAGAGGAGCCTGACAGGCTACAGTCCATGGGGTCGCAAAGAGTCAGACACGCTTTCACTTGAAATAAATACGGTGTGCACAATACTGAGTGAGGTGAGGTGACGCCAACACTCTTGGGTGCTCTTAGAGTGCACCTACTTACAAAGTCCCACGCCCTGGGGCCTGTGAGGGGAGACCGATGCCTTGCTCCTGGAGCCTCGTGTTCGCTGTTACTGTGAGTGCAGGAGCCTTGTCTTACAGGGGAGCGACCTCGGTGCAGGCTGTGCGACCGCAGACAAACCGCTGCCCGACTCTGTGCCTCCTTCCCTCCCGAAGAAACGCCAGGAATGGAGTCATCGATCTCCAGAGCAGGACCTCTGGGTGGGTTCAGCTCCTTTCTCTGTCGGAGCAGCCCACCCCGGTTCTCAGCAGTCCTCACGTATGGGCCCGCACCCCACCTCAGAAAGGCACAGCTCCTCCAGCAGAGGGGCGGGTGAGCCACACAGATGACACAGGGACGAGGGAAGCGTGGCCACGGGCACGGCTCACTCTGCGCACAGGCCAGCACAGGCCGGGCTTACCTGCGGAGCTGTGACAAAGTCAGGACACCGGTCACCCCGGGAGGGACCCGCGACGGGAGAGGCGGGGCTGCCTCCAGGAGCGCGGGTTCTGCTCCAGACGTGGACGCTTGGTGATACCTTGTCAACCTGTCCACTCAGGAATCTGGGCTCTTTATGGTTTTAAAGAAAAACTTTAGTTAAAAAAAAAAATGCACGCAGCATCTGAAGAGTGGTGAGTGGGCAGTGCTCCCGACGGGCGGCAGGGGGCGGGCAGGGGTCCTGGGCTGGCTTTGTGGCGAGGGCAGGTCCCTCCTGAGTAGCAGGGGCCCCTGGGGACCGCAGCATCCCTTGGCCGCCGGGTGATGCTGCAGGCGCAGCCCCGCTCCCCGAAGCCGCCGCCCTGAGCCCGCAGCCCTTGCAGCGCACGCTCTCGCCGGCCCTCAACAGGTGGCAGGCTTTCCTCAGCCTCGGCAGGCGCCGCGGGTGCCCGCGGGGGGCTGCGTCTACCGCGCAGGGTTAACCGAGACGCTCATCTCATCTCCGGGCGGGCGGGGCGGTCTCTCCGTTCCCCGTTCCCCGGAGCGGGGGGTCTTGGGCCAGGGCTCCCCGCTCAACCNCCTGAGCCCGCAGCCCTTGCAGCGCACGCTCTCGCCGGCCCTCAACAGGTGGCAGGCTTTCCTCAGCCTCGGCAGGCGCCGCGGGTGCCCGCGGGGGGCTGCGTCTACCGCGCAGGGTTAACCGAGACGCTCATCTCATCTCCGGGCGGGCGGGGCGGTCTCTCCGTTCCCCGGAGCGGGGGTCTTGGGCCAGGGCTCCCCGCTCAACCAGTCAGCTCCTGCCCAGTCTCCTGGGGCCCCCGGTTTCCCTGGGAGGAGCCCAAGACCGGTGCCCCAGTCCCCTCCTGTTTGGAGGAGCGCTCCCACAGCCCCTCCGCTGGCCTCAGCTGGGGGGGCCCCAGGCCTCATTCTGGGGGGATCCTCTTCCTGTGGAGCAGGCTTCAAAAACAAGAGAGAATTTCTGAGAACCGGGGTGGACTGCTCCAACAGAGAAAGGAGTATGAATATTTCATTAAGGTGGTTCAAGTTATCAAACAACATTACAAAACCAAGTGTGTTGGCAGGAATCTGAGAAGCACATTAACATGGGTAAAAATAGTGGGAAAGCGGGCCAGAGAGGGGGCACTTTGGGGAGAGTGCCTCGGGGACCCCGAGCCGGGGGCCAGCCCTTCAGGCTGAAGGGGCCTCCACCACATCTGCACCCCCTCCAAACACGTCCCAAAGGGGGGGCTCAGAGATGGTGGCCAGGGGCTCTTCTTCCTCAAGGACTCTGGATGTCTGGGTGTTTCTGGAGGGTGGGGGACGACTCTCAGTCACCACTTCCCTGGTCCGAGGGGCTCACGGAGCTGGAAGAGGCTTAGAACTCAGACTCACCCCAAGAGGCTGCTCTAAAGTGCCAGGTGTCTGAGCTGGGGGAAGTCGAGGCTGGACAGCTGGGGAGAGATGCTTGTCACAGTGAGGGTGGCTCCCGGCGAGGGTCCTCTCACACTGCTGGACCACATCCCGGCCTCCCAGGGTGTCTCCAAGGTGGCCCTCTGGCTAAAGGACAAGAACACACAAAGGCCCCTTTGTTTGGCCTCTGCCAAAAGCTTTGAGACATCTTTCCTCTGCGTCTTGTGTGTCTCCCCTCCTGAAGCTCGAAGCTACTTCTGTAGAGACTGCTTCTGTGTTATTTCTGTATAAAATTATAACATAGCAACATACACTGAACTTAGCACTTTGCCTATTTAACTTCTCATAAAGCTGTGAGGTAGATACTGTTATTATCCCCATTTTACAGCCTAGGACACTGAGGTTGAGAGGGGTTAGGAAATTACCCAGAATCCTACTGCTAGGAGATATAACAGAGGAGTTTAAGGGTAGGCTCATCTGACTCCAGAGTCCCATTTAAGCCATCTTGGTTGGAGAATGTGTCGGAAGTCGCTGGTTCTCCACGTCCCTGACGAGCCCTGAGAGAGGCACGGAGAGGGGAGCTCATGAAGTCCTAGAATGAGGGCAGCGGAGCCGGAGAAAGCCAGGTCACTGGTGAAGTCGGCCATCGTTCAAGGCACTTCAGCTCCGCTGCCTCACGCCTCCATTTTCCCTGGTTGCTGGGAAAACAAACCAGAGGAAAGTCTGTGACCTGCGAAGCCTGGTGTCTGGCAAGCACTGGAGCTCAGCAAGTGGTGGGGCCCTGTTGAAGTCTGTGCCGCTCCCTCTGTCTGCCCAGCTGCATGTGGCACTCTCAGAGCCAGTCCTCCTGGGACGCGTCTCTGCAGACAGGCTGTGGCAAGGCGGCTCCAAACCCCAGTTACGCATCAGTTGGATGTCCTCTCCCTGCACCTTGAACTCCTCCTATCTCAGTACTTATCACACTGTCCTGTAGACTGTTAATTATCCACACGCCATCCTCAACTGAGGACTTAACGTGGCAGGAAATGTGTCTGCCTGGTTCACTGAGGAAAATCAAGGTACCATCCAAGAACCTAAAGTGTTAGTGTGCTCAGAAGGTATCTGTTGATGTATGGATGGACGCGTGATGGATGGATGGATGGAAAGACGGGCTGAAGGGTAGAGGGGTGAACGGATGAATAGACAGAAGGAAGATGTGGGTGGATGGATGTGAGGTGTGAGGTGGATGGACCAATGGGTGAGTTGGATGAACCATTTGATAGATAGTCAGCTTAAGTATCTTCATTCACAGCATTCTATCTCGTGTGTGTGCACTGCTACTTTCAGGAACATTGTCCTGTTTACTATTAACTTTTTGGCTTTTACAATCCTGAGATAGATAAAAGCAATACCTAAGGCTGGCCCTGCCCAAGTAGATAAGGGCTGGTGTCCAGCCCAACACTCACAAACAAACAAAAGCCTTTCCTAAGCCTTCTCCTTCTTCACGAGCTCTGGGAAAAAAAAAAGTTTTTTTTAAATTCTATTTGGCAAGAGTAGGTGCCAAACACTATCACTCATTGCCACAGCCTATTCTCCACTCAGGAAAAGGGGCTGCTTATGATTTCTGGAATCTTAACTCCCGCCCTTTTCTGGTGTTGATAGAAAGAAGGGGACTGATAACCACCGATAACCAGGCTGCTAATTGATCTGCTTATCAGAAGATGGCCTTTCCTTGCTCTGTGTGTGTGTGTGTGTGTGTGTGTGTGTGTATATNTCTGGAATCTTAACTCCCGCCCTTTTCTGGTGTTGATAGAAAGAAGGGGACTGATAACCACCGATAACCAGGCTGCTAATTGATCTGCTTATCAGAAGATGGCCTTTCCTTGCTCTGTGTGTGTGTGTGTGTGTGTGTGTGTGTGTATATATGTGCGCGCGTGCGTGCACGCACGTACAGGCGCAGGGTGTGTGGTTCAAAAGGCAAAGCAATGTTGGAGTCTGCGGCTTGGCAGTGACGGGGTCCCGGCGGAGAGATCAGGGTTCAGAGAGAAGTGAGGGAGAGCAGGGCCAGGGGAACAGTCTTAGTATAATCTCCTGTTCTTATCGACGGCGCATTCCCCCAATACACACACTCAATGTACGTGAACTTATAACCTCGGGAGGCAGAAGAGCAGCTTCAGTCTGTTGAGCCCCCAGAGGAGCAGATTCTGGTTCTGATCCTGGAGAAGGCCTGACCAGAGACCCATCCTGGGGTGGGTCTTAGAGACCAGGCTATCTCCTTCCCATGTCTCTTGACTCCTCCACGGCACTCATCCTTCATCCTCTGAGACATCATTTGAGGGTTCTGTTCATGCCCCCCACATCCCTCCTAAACAGCTTCTCACAGCAGAATCAGGTCCACGTAGACCCATGGAGGCATCAAGGATGAAGAAAAGCTCTCAGCTCTACCAATGGTGGGAATTACACCATTTCCATTTGGTATAGTCCAAAGCTCCCATTTGCATTTGACTAAAGAAATGAAGTTCACATCAAAGAATAATAGATTCCCCAATGAAAGAAGGTATGGAGGTGAACTGTCAAGAAATACTGCCATTCTCCCCAGAGGAGGGAGGAACAGGGTAGAAATGTGGATGGAAGGGAAGCAGAGCCAAGGAGAAAGGAAAAGAAGGGTATCTGAAAGAATGGGTGGGAAGTAAGGGCAGAACGGCGCAGAATGTTTATGGAGCATCTGGGTCAGTCAGGGACTGAGCCGCACGGATGTCTTCACTAATATCCACAGCAAAGGTGGGATACCTGGCCGGGCACATTTGTTGACTTAGAGTTAACAGATGAGGAAACTGAGGCCCAGCACAGTTCATTAATGTGCATAAGATCATGCAGCAACTGGAAGTGCAACCTGGAAACCTAACTCTCACAGGCTGCCTTCTGTCTTCCCTCCTGCTACGATCAGGTGGGTCGAGCCAGCCCAGTGAGGTTCACCTGGTCTGCAGGGCCACCCCTTACTGTCCAGGGGTGACCAGAGCCTCCTTCCTGGGTCAAATCCTCCTTCTCCAACTCAGGAGCTGGAACTGTCCAATCTTAGAACCCGCTGCCTGGAGACGGAGGCCCAGGCAGAAGGGAAAGTCTTGTCTAGGGACCCACGGACTTGGAGGCAGGAGCTGGGACTACATCTTTAGTCTCTTGAGTCCCAGAGTGGTTGTTTTGGGTCTACTCCAAAGTCCCTGTGCACTGATATTCCATTATTTATATAAAGTCACAACTGAGAGCAGAAGCAACGTAGGAAAATGAGATGGGGGCTATGAGACTATAAATCTCTGGCATCTGCCTTCACATAGCTTATCTATGTAATGGGGTTACTATGGGATGGTGTGTCCAGAACCGTCTTGGTTACCTCATCCTTTTAGTGTCTATTAGTGGAGACTTTGAAGATACTGCTAGAAAGCATTCTGAAGATACCAACTCTATGCAGTGACCTGTTGCTCCAGAAGCAAGCTCCCAGGCGTGGTACTTTGCACTCTCTTTATTGAGGTTGGTCAATGGGTCTGATAGAGATTGCAGGAGTGGAGGACGATAAGGCGAAGGGAAAAGACACCTGGACTCAGAACGCTTGGCTCGTGCTCAAGCGTTGACTTAACTTCCTGGTGTCAATCTCTTCATTTTTAGAAACAGAGGGAGATGATATGAACGAGCTTTCCTCTAGCCTTCCAGGCCTCATAGCAACAGCTCTGAGCAAGTCTCTTGTCCCTTCAGGACCTTCGGGTGGGCCTCGTCATTCTGGTGATAAAGCCCTGGACTTCAGAGTGGCCCGTGGGGCCTCTTCTGGGAAATCTCATCTCCCTCCTACTGCTGCTGCTGCTGCCGTCCTCAGGGCCCCGCTTGTCACGGGATTGCCACCCCTGGGGTGCCACCCAGGCCCACTTTTCCTGCCAGGTCCTTCTCTCGCCCAATCTCGCCCCTGAGGTCCTTTCCTGGGGACAGCACTTGGTGGCCTTCACGGGCCTGTCCCCTTCTGGGCGTGTCTTCTTCGCCACACCACTCTTACAGACACACTTTTGTGTTTAATTGTGAATTAGCCTTTAAAAGGAGAGGAATGATGAACTCCATGAGGTCTAGGATCTTGTTGGGTTGTGCTGGTCATTTTATTCCTAAACTGAGAGCGTGTGATAAAGGCAAACACTTGGATGAAGGAAGGGACTGATGAAGGGAGGGACTGAGAGAGAGGTGGAGGGAGGGGGCGTGACGATCCGGGACGAAGCTGACTTTTCTCTGAAAAGACATCAGCAGTCAGTGACTAGTGGGTGGGCGGGTCAGGTGCGAGCTCCAGGCAGTGTGGCTCCTCCAGTTCCCCAAGGCTGAATCCTCATGGAAGCCCCATTCTGGTCCTCGAATCCTAAAAGAAGATCCCATACTTCCAAGCTCTGGCCACCAGACCATGCACGTTATTTATTGCTTACGACTGGGGGCTTGTTCAGCGCTCACCCCCGACTCTTTTATGACATACTTTCTTGATCAAACTGTAAACCAGCAGAGAATGCTTAGCAATCATTAACAGCTGTTCTTGGAAAAGGACTAGCTCACATAATTGTACCTTTTACAACCTGCACCCTGATCACTGTTCCACCTCCGTGGCCATGCGTGGCCTCTGGAGCTGGAAGCGTCACAAACAAGTCAGGAGCAAGAAGGCGGGGAGGAAGACCCAGAAAGCAATGGACTCATTATAAAGTTGCTGAGAAGCTTAGGGCTGCGGCATCTCGGTTGGCTGCTAAGTGAATATGTAACTACTTTATATATTTCAACAAAATTAAACTTAAACCTACAGAATTAGGTTTATTAATTTCTGTCAGGGCTCAATGGGGGAATAAGGATGGCCATTCATTATGGACACACAATTACTGGAGACAAAAATGAAGCCCAGCACTATTAAGTATAATAAAAATGTTGAACACCGAGGAAATTTTCATTAAATATAATCTATTCTTTATATTACTACACTTAATCCTTGCTGTCTGCTTCTCTGTTTTTCTCCAACCTATTTAATTTTATTACTTAACTTTTTATAAATGTTTCTTAATATAATTATGATTAAATATTTGGGAGGAGAATGTTAGTCTCTTAAAAAAGAGAAAGAAAGAAGTCTCCTTCCATGTCCTCTTCTCTTCATTCCTAAGATGGTGAAAAATGATGTTTTTTTGGAAAAAGCAAGTGCTAAGTGGGATTTTATTGTTGGGGCAAGGCCGGAGCATGAGAGAAGGGAAGGCAATAAATAAGAAAGAAGCTCTGATCAGCAGTTGTAGGAGAGCTCTTTATATTACACATTTAAATAAAAGTCCATTGCCTTACTAAAAACGTCTGCGAATATTTGCATGGCCAAACCATGTAATTAAAAGATGGGCCCAGCTAATGTTATTGTTTGCACTACAAGAAAACATTTGTGATCCTAGCGTTTATTTATTTTTTAAGTCACGATGTGTTCTTGTGTGAATTGCTCTCTTTTATAAGGTGCTGGGGGTGGATAGTGGGAAACGAGAAAATGGGGAATTTCATTTTCTTTGCCAAAATATGGCTGTGTCACCATGTCTCCAAGCTTCTTCTTGGAGCTATCATGATCTTATGTATTTTTCTTAGCACAGCTCAAGCAAGAAGCAGCCATTAATACAAGCATGGGAAATGGGGTTATTGAAATAAAACCAGGACTCAACCTTTATCCACTTACAACTGCTTTAATGACTGTGTTCGGAACAGAAGGGTCTTGGTTCCACGGCCATGTCATTTGGGGAGCTCAGTTCTGGGCACCATATGTTTGGTTTTGAGACTAGTCCATTTTCTGTTTTCTTCCAGTTAAGTAAGATGAGAATCGACTTTTCATTCATAGCAACCATACAACCCTGCCCGAGTTCCAGGGCCTACTACATATATTCTTATTTCCCAGACCCATCCTCCCAATAAGCTGATGTGTAACTTTGCTCAGCCAGATATTGACATTTATGGGGTAATGACAGTGAGAACTCGTCTCAGAGGTGGGGCCTGATATTCAGTAGCTGCCTTTTTCATTCAGGGCTTTGTTTCTTTGGAAGCTGACAATGCTCGTCATCATTGCTGCTATTTTAGTTTGCCCAGTTCATGACATAACTAGTCTTCCCCCATCCTTCTCACCACTGGTGTAAATCCTCTCAAACCAGGATATTCTATTGATATCATTTTCTTGGAAAATGCTCTCTAAGCTTTCTGACCTGGTCCAGCCTGGGTTGGTGGCTCGGGGTCACCAGCTCTGGTCTTGGGGTCTCCTTTCACTGCTGTTCTAGGCATCCGTTCTGCCTCTCACTCTGTGTCTCTGTTTCCCAGGCCTGTGCCCTCCTCCTGATTGCTCCCCATGTTTTATGGAGCATGAGTGCCTGCGTGCTAAGTCACTTCAGTCCTATCTGACTCTTTGTGACCTTGTGAACTGTAGTCCGCCAGACTTCTCTGTCCATGGGATTCTCCTGGCAAGAATACTGGAATGGGTTGCCATGCCCTCCTCCAGGGGCTCTTCCCAACCCAGGAATAGAACCTGCATCTCCTGTATCACCTGCACTGCAGGCGGATTCTTTAGTGCTAAGCCCCCAGGGAAGCCCTGTTTTGTAGAGCATATCTTCTTGTAACTTTCAAAGACGGAAAGCATGGGAATTAAGCTCCGGGAACTTGCCTGTTAGAGAAGTCTTCTCTCCCAGCACTACCCCGGTTTCTGTCTAGAACCTCGGATCATCTTAGTGCTCTGCGTAGTCTTTATGTGAACCAGCAGTCGACAGTCTTCGTTCTTACTCACTGGCTTACATTAGTTTTTGGCATCCCCCGTAAAAAAGTAAGGTCATGAGTAGTCGGACTTCATCTGTTTTGCTCGCTGATGAGTCTCAGTGCCAAGAACAATAACAGATCTATTAGACACTCAATAAATGTTCATTGGATAAAGGAATTGATGAATTTATTAGCTTGCTTAAACATACGAATCTACACAAAACAGGAGGTGCTGGCAAAGGCTAGCCCTCACTTGACATAGCTCATCATTAGGCAGAGGGCTGAAGTGATTCTGTGTGAACAAGAACATATGTCAGCTTTTAGAAACGAAGTCTCCTTCTGCGGGGTCTTCTGCTGCTGGCACCTCCAGCACGTGGCTGCCCTTTGAGCAATGACACAGAAATCCTGGACTTCAGGCACTTGCTGGAGGGGTTTGCCATTGTCTTCCTGCCAAGAGTGCAGACAGCCAAACTCCAGAGAGGCAGGCGAAGGGGTGTGCTCCCCAAGGAATCAGTATTCCAGATGAGAGGCCTTGGGCTCTTCTGAATGTATATGTGTGTGTGCACAGATGTGTAGACATGGTATACATACATACTGATTTTTTTTTAATATATTTTTTTGTTTTTTAGAGTACTGTAGTAATACATTATGGGACTTCCCAGATGGTGACGTGGTAAAGAATTTGCCTGCAATGCAGGCATCACAGGAGACGCGGGTTTGATCCCTGGCCGGGAGAAGATCCCCTGGAATAGGAAATTGGCAACCCACTCCAGTATTCTTGCTTGGAGAAGTCCATGGACAGAGGAGTCTGGAGGTCTACTATCCACGGGGTCCCGAAGAGCTGGACACGACTGAGCGACTGAGCACACAGGCACACTAATATATTGTGGCCAGCATACAATGTGTGAAAAACTGACTTTAAACATAGAAGAAATAAAAATAATTTTGAGGACAGAAACTTTAATTTTTTTTTTTTTTNGTAAAAAAGTAAGGTCATGAGTAGTCGGACTTCATCTGTTTTGCTCGCTGATGAGTCTCAGTGCCAAGAACAATAACAGATCTATTAGACACTCAATAAATGTTCATTGGATAAAGGAATTGATGAATTTATTAGCTTGCTTAAACATACGAATCTACACAAAACAGGAGGTGCTGGCAAAGGCTAGCCCTCACTTGACATAGCTCATCATTAGGCAGAGGGCTGAAGTGATTCTGTGTGAACAAGAACATATGTCAGCTTTTAGAAACGAAGTCTCCTTCTGCGGGGTCTTCTGCTGCTGGCACCTCCAGCACGTGGCTGCCCTTTGAGCAATGACACAGAAATCCTGGACTTCAGGCACTTGCTGGAGGGGTTTGCCATTGTCTTCCTGCCAAGAGTGCAGACAGCCAAACTCCAGAGAGGCAGGCGAAGGGGTGTGCTCCCCAAGGAATCAGTATTCCAGATGAGAGGCCTTGGGCTCTTCTGAATGTATATGTGTGTGTGCACAGATGTGTAGACATGGTATACATACATACTGATTTTTTTTTAATATATTTTTTTGTTTTTTAGAGTACTGTAGTAATACATTATGGGACTTCCCAGATGGTGACGTGGTAAAGAATTTGCCTGCAATGCAGGCATCACAGGAGACGCGGGTTTGATCCCTGGCCGGGAGAAGATCCCCTGGAATAGGAAATTGGCAACCCACTCCAGTATTCTTGCTTGGAGAAGTCCATGGACAGCACGGGGTCCCGAAGAGCTGGACACGACTGAGCGACTGAGCACACAGGCACACTAATATATTGTGGCCAGCATACAATGTGTGAAAAACTGACTTTAAACATAGAAGAAATAAAAATAATTTTGAGGACAGAAACTTTAATTTTTTTTTTTTTTTGTATACTCTATTGGGTCACTTTCTTTTCAGAGACCCTAACGTAGATCAGTATTTGCCAGACTTCAGTGTGCTGAGAAACCATCTGGATGGCTTCTTAGAAATGTAGATTTCTGGGCTCCTATCACAGGGTGACTCATTAGGATGTGTGAATCTGCCCCCAAGCACCGCAGTTGTTCTGGAGTTGTCCATCCTCCTAAACACGCTGGGCCCTGCTTCCTTATTTGGGCAGATTCAAGCAGAGCCACATACTGGAATCATACTAGCTTAGCTTCTGTTGAAGCGCCTTCACAGACACACAAAGTACTAGGGAGGGGCCGTCAACTAGTAACATTAAAAGGATCATTACCTTCCATTTCTGCATCTCTCATTAAATAGCATCAATGCCTTGCATGGTGGCTATTGATGTCCCTTAAGTTATAAATTCTTCAAATTTGGCGTTAAGTACCATTACTATGGTTGGCGCTTTTTTACTTAAAAATGGTGCAATAATACGGACAGGTCTCTAGTTTGGATCTTGTTTTTTGCACCTCATTCAGTGCCAATCACTTCTCCTCTCTTTAGTGATCATAAGAAAGAGCATTACGAGGTAGTTAACATTGTCTTCATTTTATAGACGTAGAAACTGAGGCCTGGAGAAGTAATGGCTCAGTCAGCCCTGCAATCAAAAAAGCAAAGCAAATGAAAATGTAAGCCAAAGCCTCGTGACTCTAGGCGTGCAAAGCAATATAGTAAAACTTGGAGAAGTCAGAGTAAGTAAGCGCTGGGTGGGTTGGGAATGGAGGCCTCCTGACTCTTTCCCTAAGACAGAAGCTGCTTCACTTCCCGACTGGTTACCTGCCGGCAGGTGCATGACCGAGCTCTTGAATCCCTTGCTCTGTTTTTCTTCTGCTCAGCTTCCCATGATAGCCCTTGATAGGCAGTGGGCTACACAGAAGACAATTTGAATATCATCACAAGTGATAGTGTCCAGCATACCACCAGTGAATGGGGCCCCAGCGCTCTGCTGCGGTGACTCAGCAGTACCCCATTTTGCTAGGAAACCCTCCACGTTCTGAGCCTCGGGGATGACTTCCTGCTCAGCCAGCAGCCTCACACCCATTGCTCCATCCGTGTGCTTGGCACCAGTTAAGCAAAGCAGGTGGATGCCAAGCAGCTTTCTCTCTTTTCATCCAATGTTTTGGCACGGAGTGCACATGGCCTCTGGGGGCATTTTGATGGATGCTTTTCTCCCCTCCATCACAGTAATATTAACCTCGTTTAATAATCCATTAACAAAGAGGATAAAGGTCTTATTAACATTTACATGCTTTCCTTGCCTCTAAAGTAACACTGTCTTTTTGTGTATTCTGAAGGCTGATTTTTATTTTTTCACTGACAGAGGGTTGATGGATGTGGTGGAAAGGGCACTGGTAGAAAGACAGTAGGTCACCTGATTCAGACCCCAGTCTGCCACTTACTCCATGTGTGACCCTGGTGAGGTCACTTAGCCACTCTGAGCCTCCATTTCCTCATTTGTTAAAGGGGGACATTTAAATCTGCAGCCACCGTTACTCTGAGGGTTCGAGAATGCTTATTACTTGGGTTACAGAAGTCACCAATCAATACGAATATTATTACCATTTCCAATGTCATTCAGCTCGATTTGTGATTAAGGAGAGCAGGAGGCTCCTCCCGTCTGGGCTGCTACAGAAGCAGACATCCCTTCTCCCAGCCCTGCACGCCGCATGGTCATAACCAATGGCCATCACTTCCCAGCCACCTCCTCCAGCACGCCCGGGAACTCGGGACATTTAGCTTCAGCTACAAATGTCACTCTGTCTCTTAT
>SJYV01011417.1:60687-92320 GCA_006410875.1 Neotragus pygmaeus | reverse complement strand
CGGAAATGCCTTCATCCTTAGGGAACACGTGGACAAATGAAGAAGACATGTGTGTAAAACAGATAACCGCAAGAACACCTAAATAACTCAAAAGCATGCAGAGGTAACATTCAAATAATTCAAAAGCACACAGACACCAGAAGAACAGATTCTGCCAGAGAAACTGGGAAAGCTTCAAAAAAACATTTGGGCTTTTAGGAAAATTATTAAATTTTAGTTGTTCAGATAGTACATGTATCACCTGTAAAACACCGAAAGTTCAGAGATAACTTTCAGGACAAGTGCCCCTCTATCCCTAAGCCCACAGGTCACCACAGTCATTAGTTAGATGTGAATCTCTAGCCTGTTGCTGTGGGAGACAGTGACAGTGTGTCTGTATGTTTGAGTGTGTCAGTGGATGTTTATATGCATTATGTCGGGCCGTACATATCAGTGTTCTACTTGCATTTTGTTTCTCACCAACAAGCCCAGAGGGCTCTCCAGTGAGTGCTCAGAGAGCCAGCTGACCTTCTGACATTGACAGCACGTTCATAATTGGTAGCGTTGTGCTCCTGTTGACGGGTATTTGTGTAATGTTTGATTTTTCACATTGTAACCAGTATTACACCAAAGGTCCTGCTCCAGTGTTCTTGTTAATAACTATGAATGTTTGATGGGAAAGATACAGAAATATACATTTGTTAAGTCATTAACTGTATAGCAATTGTCCGCCCCCCCCCCACAGCCCAGGTGGCTATCCACACACAAGTATCTCCCCACCAGTTGGCTATAGAAATACCAGCTTTCTCCACCTCTGCCATCTGTATGATACTATCAATCTTTTCCCCTGCCGTTATCTTAAGGATGAAAGCATCAGTCATTTTCCAACAGGATGTATGGGTATCACATTTGAGTTGATCTTCCCCTGAGCATTGTTTTAAAAGTACACCAGCCATTTGTGTTTCTTTGGATTTGGATTTAGAAGATGATTAAGGCTCTACCAGACAAGTATGTTTACCCTGGAAGAGAAAGCAGTCAGGCCACAGGGGGCAAGCATTATCAGTGGACTGCAGGTTGGGGGCTGTGCTGTGGGTGACATATTAGGCGCCAAGGCCGGGGGTGTGGATGCGGCTGGTCGGTATCCTGGGACTGGAGGTGTGGAGTTCCGGACCACACTAAGGGATCTGCCTCTCCTCCTGTTGCCAGGGAAGATGTATCCAGCAGGGCCTAATGAAAGGTCCTAAAGTTCAAGGTAAAGTTCGCATTTCAACAGGATGCTTTAGGCCACCTTGCAGAAGAAAGGCTGAACACAAAGTGGGACAAGAATAAATGGAGAGACTCAGGACCTATTTCAGAGGTAATATTGACAGGGCTTGCAGCTCCAAAGAGGTTTTATTTGTTTGTTTGTTTGTTTTCTGTAGCCTCCCAGCTGAGTGCAGATGAACATGTAGAAAGGTTCTGCTCAAAATATGGCCCAGGGACCGGCAGCATCAGCATCGCCTGGGACCTCGTCCAAAATGCAGATTCCCGGTCTCAGCCCAGACCTGCTGAGTCACAGTCTCTGGCGATGGGTCACCCTCCGAGAGAGGATTTTGCACACTAAAATCTGAGAGGCACTGATGTCTGAGATTCCATCCAAGTTTCCAGATGTGAGGAATTGGGACCACTGGTCACTATTTGGAGGAGCACCCCTCAGGAGAGTCAGCTCACCAGGATCACCCCCACTGGAGCTTATGCAAGGGAAAATGGAACACTTCGCTGGCAAGGCCAGTGAGATCATTGCCGTTTGTTACAGCACGTAGGCTGGTCTTCGATGACCGATACATGGTACATTCAATGAGAGTCGAGACTTCTACTCAGGGCCTCTCCTAGCAGACATCTGCAACCCCGGCCTTGAGCGAAGTCTGTTTTCACGATCAGCGCCCAGGTTTCAGCTTCCAGGTGGTTTAGACAGTGTTGTAGCCCTCCTATGTGTGTGGGGGGCGGGGGTTCAGGACCAGCATGGATCAGTCGTCATCTTGGTCACTGATGAAACACTTTTGAAGACCAATTTCTTCCTTCATTGTTTCAGCCTGACCTTCTTCAGGTTGAGAAGGGACTTTCTTCATTGGGAAGAAGGCCTGGAGAATAATAAACGGGGCAAAAAAAAAAACCACTCTCTTCTCACATTCTCGTTTCCCATTCACCACCCAAGACCCCCTTATCCATGGCTGTGCCAAAGACCAAACATGGGCATCAGAGCTAGCCAGGTGCCATCAGCCAAGGATCCTGTGTTCTTCTATCTAGAAAAAGGTGGGGAGAAAAGGAAAGAAATGATTTGATGGCAGTCTGGTTTCACCGTGTGCGCTTGCATCACTATCTGCCTAGTGGGCTGCGAACGACTGAGGCTTTGCTGGAAGAGCAGGAGACGGCGCGTCAGTGCATCAGTCTGCTAATCGCGTCTCATTGCTGCCTGTCACCAGCTCTGGCCTGGTTCAGGCCCTGCTTGGCATTTCTGCCAGCCTCCTCCTCACACCCCATGCACTTTCTGCTCTGTCTGCAGAGTGAAAATGCCCTCAGGGGTCTTGGCATCCTCTCCGGGGCGCCTTCAGGATTCCAGCCAGGAGCTCCCGTTTTCTGTGGAAATTCTGCCTTGGTCTCTTCAGGAAGAAGGTACAAGAGAAATGTGACACCTACCAGCTCCTGGGCGTCACAGAAAGCAGCTGTGGTTCCACGGAGCATCCTGGGGCTTGGGTGCATCCGAGGCCATTCGCCCTAGTGCCCTCTGTACCAGGAGTCAGCAAACTATAGCCCGTGGGCCAGGCCTGGCACAACATCTACTTTTGTGCAGCTTACAAGCTGAGAATGGGTTTCATATTTTCAAGTGAAAAAAGGAAAATCAAAAGAAGGAAATTCAGTGACACGTAAAAATGTTGAATGACACATAGTGAAAAGTTACCTGAAATTCAAATTTTGTTGTCCACACATGAGTTTTTCTGGGACTCGACCCCACACACTTGTTCACATGTCCTCTGTGGTTGTTTTTGCACCACCATGGCGGGGCTGACCGCTCTGAGATGGAGGCCCCTGTGATCCACAAAGTTTGCCATCTAGGCTTTCTCAGAAAACGTTAGCCGATCCTGGTCTGTACAGCTGGGGAGCTGGAGGCTTGTAGTAACTTTTTCCCACGCTGTCACGTGGATTTCCTGGATAGAAAGGCCTCCGATGATTGGGGGGCATGGGGTAGTCGAGAGGTTTTCCAATTTGAAAATTAGGTTTCGGGCAGGGCGTGGAGTCAGGTGACGTCTTGCCTGAAGCTCCTGGGGACCCAAACAGGTGTGAAAGAGCCTGCCTGGTTGGCGGTGGCTTTCACCGCAGGGAGGGAGGGCAAAGCTTTCATGGCGAAGCCTTTGCTTTCACAGCTGCCGTTCTTTTTAATGAGAGTGTGGGCCGGTGAGGCCAGCTCCACCCCAGAGGCATCATGGGAAGGGGGTGGGCTCCATCAGATAGCAGACCAAAGTGGCTTTGAGTGAGAGCTTCTCACCGCTGGCACATACATAACCGTGGGGCTCATCGCTCCCAGTGGGAGCTCGGGAAATCAAGATGCGATTCAAGACGGCGTTTCCCACCTCCCCCAGAAATGAGGGGAAATCAGTTTTATTTATTAATTCCATCTTGCCGGCTCCCGATTTGGTGCGAACAGTTATGTTTTGCAGCCCATTTCCACCTTGCAACTAGCAGAGTTAATTTAATGAAATGAGTAGTCTTGTGATGACCTGAAGGGGAAAAACACATTAATCTGGAAACTATCAAAGCCGTCTGACATGTATTATTGTAGGACTCAGAAAAAATAAACAGTTTATGGAGAAGATTAAGTGGCAGTGTGGATTTGTTTTTGACATATCTTGTCTCCAAATCTAAGTTGGGGATTTATTATCGTGCTATCATGTCACAGCTATCCCATTTATATGATAACACATCTGTAATGTTTTACAAGTGCAGCACTACTTGTTCGAAATGGGGCTTTTTTAAGTCCTAAATTATAGTACCTGGAGAGGCATGCATAATTATAGTGCGTGTTAGCAAATGAGAGGGTGCATTTTCCACCCTCACTCAGCATTAATCGTCAGCACAGTGGGTGCAATAAAATCATAATTGCTTCTTCCAAACTTCTCAGCTGAGCTGTACAGGTTGAAGTCGGTGGTTTGGTGGAGAGATGCCTACTGTCATGCCTACTCTCCTCTTCTCCGGGAGCCCCTGTATGGCTGGAGCCGGCTGTGTTCAGACAGAGAGCTAGACCCCGTCGGGGCTACACAGGGAGGTCCCTTGATCTCAATTATACTCTCAAATCAGTACATCAGTATATGTTCCAGAATGGTATAATTATGGGCCCAGGTGTTTGGAACTGGCTTTGGATTCTAGCTCTGCTTTTCAATTTTGGACAAATTGTCTTACCTCTCTGAACAATTGCTTCCTCATCTACAAGTAAAATGGGAGTCCTTAAGTCAAAGTGTTCTAAAGGAAATTAACAATATTTATAAAGCACCAAATAGCCGACCGGAGTGATAAAGTGAGATGTTATTACAATTCTCTCCTAAAGATCGTTGCCTGGTTGTTGCTGTCAAATGTGGCAGTCTCTGGCCATGTGTGACTATGGAGCTCTTGAAACAGGCCTGGCCCAAGTGAGAAGGGCCGTAAATGCAAATTACACTCCAATTTTTGAAGACTAATTATGGGAAAGGATATAAGATACATCAATAATGGCTTATATTGATTATATTTTTGAAGTGCTAATATTTTGGCTACATGGGTTTATATTAACATAAGTTCCACCTTTTTTTTTTTTCACTTTTTTTATTGTGACTAGAACATTTAAAACTTTACAAAAGGCTCACATTATAATTTTATTGGACGGCACTGGTCTAAACAGATGAACGCTAATCAAAATGTTATGTATGTGTTTTGAGTTGCAACTCATGGTTCCTGGTATTAATATTATTGTTATCATTGATTTATACTTAGCATACTTTGGAAAAATATTTTAAATGGTTTGCTGGATAAAATATTAAAAAAATATTTTAAATGGTTTGCTGGAGATATGTTAGTGATTGCTGTGGGCCACCTCATTTAACTCCAAGCTCCCTGGTAGTAAAGGCAAAAAAAGAAAAAAGAGCACAAATTTGGATCCTATTTTGTTGTCGTGGAAGTTAAAGTGTTAGTTGCTCAGTTGTGTTCAACTCTTTGTGACCCCATGGACTATAGCCCACCATGGGACTCACCTGGCAAGAATATAGGAGCCATTGCCTTCTCCAGGGGATCTTCCCAACCCAGGGATCAAACCCAAATCTCCTGCACTGCAGGCAGATTCTTGACATCTGAGCAACCGTTGTTCAGTCGCTAAGTCAAGTCCAACTCTTTGCTACCCCATGGACTGCAGCATGCCAGGCTCCTCTGTCCTCCACTGTCTCCTGGAGTTCGCTCAAATTCACGGTCATGGAGTCGGTGATGCGACCCAGCCATATCATCCTCTGCTGCCCCCTTTTCCTCTTGCCTTCAATCTTTCCCAACATCAGGGTCTTTTCCAGTGTGGGTCAGCTATGTGGGTCCTTTTAAACGGTCAAGGATTCGCCTAAGTTATATTGAAAAGGAAGGCTTTCTCCAGGCAGGGAATTCTCCAAGGCCCATTCCTGGTGCAGCCCTGAAGCTGCAGATATGCCTGCACCTCTCTGTCCTCCCTAGCCAAGGCTTTTGTGCACTTAGAATGCTGTGAGTCATACCAACGCAATGACGATAATTACACCTCCCTTCGTTTATGTAAATGGTCTGATTTGATCCTCGTAGCAGCCCTGCAGGATGGGCCGTGCAGGAACCATTGTTCTTTTCTTATGGGGCAGGAACCTGAGGATCAGGTAGGGTTCCAGGAACTTGTTCAAGTTTTCATAAAGAGTACATGGCGAAGCCAAGGCTGGAGCCCTCAGTGACCAAGGGAAACGCCCTCTGCTTTTGGCAGCCATGTACTCTCTAGCATGAAATAAAACTCAGAGGAGTGACTGATGGGAGAAAGCAGAGCACGTCCTGCCAAGAAAGGGGACACCCATGCAGCTGGGAGGTTGATTGCTCCAAAGACACACTTTGCTTTAGCCAGAGAGAAGAAATCCATGTTTATACACATGCGTTCCATTATCTTGCGAACCGCGGCACACCCACCTCAAGACTGCCTATGCTGGGGCCTCAAGGGACAACTGAGACAAGATCTTATTAGCTTGCTTCCTCTGAGATCAGCTCTCCTGGGGCCTTCGCACACACACCCATCCTTTAGGACCCTGTCACAGCGAAGATTTCATTCAGAGGCCTGGAGGAAGGGGCTGGACACCTGCTTTTCTCCCGAGTTCCTGGGTGACGTCGGGCTGTTGGTCTGGAGGTTGAGTAGCAAGCTTAACTTGCTTCTCTTCTGCTTTTCCCCCAAACCGCCTCAACCATAGGGCTTTACACAAGGGATAGAGGACTGATTGTCAACCTGGGCTGTAAATGAAAACCTCATTGGGGGCTTTTGGGCAAAACCCATGCCTGAGACACACTCTACATTAATTAATTTAAGCAGTTCCTGTGAGTGGGGCTCCAGGTTTGGCGAACTTCGCTTTTCCCCATGTGTCCTGAACTGAACTTCTGTTAAGAGNTCACTTTTTTTATTGTGACTAGAACATTTAAAACTTTACAAAAGGCTCACATTATAATTTTATTGGACGGCACTGGTCTAAACAGATGAACGCTAATCAAAATGTTATGTATGTGTTTTGAGTTGCAACTCATGGTTCCTGGTATTAATATTATTGTTATCATTGATTTATACTTAGCATACTTTGGAAAAATATTTTAAATGGTTTGCTGGATAAAATATTAAAAAAATATTTTAAATGGTTTGCTGGAGATATGTTAGTGATTGCTGTGGGCCACCTCATTTAACTCCAAGCTCCCTGGTAGTAAAGGCAAAAAAAGAAAAAAGAGCACAAATTTGGATCCTATTTTGTTGTCGTGGAAGTTAAAGTGTTAGTTGCTCAGTTGTGTTCAACTCTTTGTGACCCCATGGACTATAGCCCACCGTGGGACTCACCTGGCAAGAATATAGGAGCCATTGCCTTCTCCAGGGGATCTTCCCAACCCAGGGATCAAACCCAAATCTCCTGCACTGCAGGCAGATTCTTGACATCTGAGCAACCGTTGTTCAGTCGCTAAGTCAAGTCCAACTCTTTGCTACCCCATGGACTGCAGCATGCCAGGCTCCTCTGTCCTCCACTGTCTCCTGGAGTTCGCTCAAATTCACGGTCATGGAGTCGGTGATGCGACCCAGCCATATCATCCTCTGCTGCCCCCTTTTCCTCTTGCCTTCAATCTTTCCCAACATCAGGGTCTTTTCCAGTGTGGGTCAGCTATGTGGGTCCTTTTAAACGGTCAAGGATTCGCCTAAGTTATATTGAAAAGGAAGGCTTTCTCCAGGCAGGGAATTCTCCAAGGCCCATTCCTGGTGCAGCCCTGAAGCTGCAGATATGCCTGCACCTCTCTGTCCTCCCTAGCCAAGGCTTTTGTGCACTTAGAATGCTGTGAGTCATACCAACGCAATGACGATAATTACACCTCCCTTCGTTTATGTAAATGGTCTGATTTGATCCTCGTAGCAGCCCTGCAGGATGGGCCGTGCAGGAACCATTGTTCTTTTCTTATGGGGCAGGAACCTGAGGATCAGGTAGGGTTCCAGGAACTTGTTCAAGTTTTCATAAAGAGTACATGGCGAAGCCAAGGCTGGAGCCCTCAGTGACCAAGGGAAACGCCCTCTGCTTTTGGCAGCCATGTACTCTCTAGCATGAAATAAAACTCAGAGGAGTGACTGATGGGAGAAAGCAGAGCACGTCCTGCCAAGAAAGGGGACACCCATGCAGCTGGGAGGTTGATTGCTCCAAAGACACACTTTGCTTTAGCCAGAGAGAAGAAATCCATGTTTATACACATGCGTTCCATTATCTTGCGAACCGCGGCACACCCAACTCAAGACTGCCTATGCTGGGGCCTCAAGGGACAACTGACACAAGATCTTATTAGCTTGCTTCCTCTGAGATCAGCTCTCCTGGGGCCTTTGCACACACACCCATCCTTTAGGACCCTGTCACAGCGAAGATTTCATTCAGAGGCCTGGAGGAAGGGGCTGGACACCTGCTTTTCTCCCGAGTTCCTGGGTGACGTCGGGCTGTTGGTCTGGAGGTTGAGTAGCAAGCTTAACTTGCTTCTCTTCTGCTTTTCCCCCAAACCGCCTCAACCATAGGGCTTTACACAAGGGATAGAGGACTGATTGTCAACCTGGGCTGTAAATGAAAACCTCATTGGGGGCTTTTGGGCAAAACCCATGCCTGAGACACACTCTACATTAATTAATTTAAGCAGTTCCTGTGAGTGGGGCTCCAGGTTTGGCGAACTTCGCTTTTCCCCATGTGTCCTGAACTGAACTTCTGTTAAGAGACTGCATTTGTGAACCATGGGAGCCTGTAGCTTAGATATTTTCTCCCACCTCGGAATTGCCTCAATACCCCAAATCTGAACACTGGCTTCCCAGAGGTTTTTTATTACCCTTTCGCTACCTAAATGAAGGTGTATACCTAAATGAAGGTGTATTAAATCACCTCATCCTTCACTCTTGAATTCATCTATTGTGGACCAACAGCCAGCAAAGCACAGACCTCACCATGGGTGCAATCTGGAGGCAGGAGGCAAGGTCCCAGCCTTCTCCAGGTTTACGTTCAGCTAGGTTAAATTGCTGATGTAGGTGTGACCAAGAAGAGTGACAGAGTATTGCAGGTGGTGATACGGGCCATGAGAGAAATAAAATCGGGGGGAGGCTGTTGGAGAGACACTGATGGAGCATGATGGTGAGGGGTCTNAGCTAGGTTAAATTGCTGATGTAGGTGTGACCAAGAAGAGTGACAGAGTATTGCAGGTGGTGATACGGGCCATGAGAGAAATAAAATCGGGGGGAGGCTGTTGGAGAGACACTGATGGAGCATGATGGTGAGGGGTCTCCTGGGTGACCTCAATTCAGCAAAATGTTGAATGTAAAAGACTGTGTAAAGGAAGACCAGGCTCTCTGGCAAGGGGGTGGCTTTTCTTTACCCTGTCCTATCAGATGCCCTTCCTTGATTCTGAGACCAAAAATCTACTGTCAGCAGCAGCTGATGTCCATGGTGTGGCCAAGGAAGTCGCTGAGGGGAGTTGGGAGAACAGGGCCAGCCCCAGGAGAAGCAGAGGAAGGGGCACTGTTCTGCTGGCTACCAGGACGCCCATGTGGGGACCTCAGATGTTTTCACGCCAGGGCAGCTTTTAGAAACATTGGCAGAGAATTTTTAAAAATCTGGATTTCTAGGTCCACCTCCAATCTGGTTCATCAAAGCAGGGTGAGGTGTGGATGTTGGATGTAGATGTTAGAAGCCACTCAGACGACTCTGAGGCAAATCCCAGACTGAACCTTAATCTAGACTTTAAAGAACACTGACATTAACCAAAAATAAAAGGTATGTCGTCAAACCTTCTCTCCACGACACAAAGAGCTCATATATCTTCTTGAAAGTATAGGCACAGAAGTCAAAGCTGCCTGCAGAATCCCCAGGTCACTCCCTTTCTTTTCCTTTCGAATAAACAGCTGGTGAACGTGACATCAATTTAACTGTAATGACTGCTTTTAATTTTCATTTTAAATCTATACCATGACTATATATTGGGATCCTGGCTGGTGCCAACTGCTCCGGCCACATGTCTGGTTTTCATTTCGTTTCTGAGCTCCTTTTGGGTAGTCGTGTTCAGAGGCCTGGTTTAATGCATAACCCTAATTGCAATGTGGAATTAAGTTGGTGCTGACTGTAGCATTTTTAGTCTTAGAATCAAGGAAAGTATCTAATAGGAGGGGGAAAGAAAAACCTCTCCAGAGTTGCCCTGCTTGCCAGTGCCTTATCTTTATAAATTTTTTACATTCAACGTTTTTTTTTTTTAATTGAGTGCATAATATGGCTATAAAACAGCAGTTTAGATAATGTGGTCAGCCTGCTGGTTTATATGTGTCTCTTCTCAGTTTCAAAATGTCCCCTTCTCTTCTTCTTAGTCTGACACTGGCCTCATTTCTCATTAAAAATGCTGTCAGCTTGGAAGTCAGGCTAGAAACGCAGGCTGAGTTCCTTCTCCCAAGTTCTGTGCAACCCTGAGTCCCTCCTGGAACCCTCAAAGCTTTTGAGGGAAGCTAGGTTGCCAGTTGATAGTCATTTCCAACAATTGTTGGCCTGAGATCTCCTATGTAAAGGATTAAATGTAATATTTTCACATCCAATGTATAAGGAAAAAAAAAAAAAAGATTTTCTCTGTGATGTCCAGCACCTCTTGATATACTTGGATGTGGCCACTGTGGCAAAAATTTACCCAAGTTTTTAGTCCATGGGAAAATGTAGATAAAAGGAGATACCACACAGAGCTTGAGAAGTGAATGAAAAAGAAGCTGAGTTGGTCAGGCTACATTGGGGTGGGCTGGGAAGGATACACCAGAACCAGTAATGGTGCCCAGTCCTGTGCTCGATGCATAATTCTCACCACAAATATCTGCTGAATGAAAGCTAGTCATTAACGTAGATTGGCTCATTCTCCTCCAACACAGCTCCCTTGCGTTGCTTTCTCTCTTCTATTTATTTCTTCATGCACTCACTCAACATGCTGTTTATTGAGTAATTGCTGGAGTAGGTATTGGGGGCCATGGGAAACCCTGGAGATAGCACATGAGGAAGAAGGCCGTGTCCCTGCCCTCTTGGGCCTTCTAGTCTAGTGATGAGTGGGGATGAAAATGTGCAATAAGAAATGTGTCCCAGGTGGTTTTGTAAGGGGCAGGGAGTCGTGCTGCTGAGCACCAGCAAATGACGCAGGGTGCCCAATGCATCAGAAAACCGGTGTTCTTACAGCGCTGTCTGGGGAGATGCCTGAGGCCCAGCCTGGAGGCCAGTGTAAGATGATCACTTGAGAACTTTGTACTGACCACACTGATATTGTTAAAGATATTGAATCTTTCACAGTTTATTTTTAGGTGGGTCCACAGCAGAGATTTCTCTTTGGCCTACACATCAGAAAATTCTGTACTTTCCTTAGTTCGGTTGTATCTTTGGACAGTGCAAACATTGTCCCTGAACATGTGGGTTTCCCTTGAGAGCTGAATAACTATGGTCACACTCGCACTTTACCCTTCTGGAAATCTCCCTGCTTATTTAACTCATATGCAGAGCACATCATGTGAAATGCCGGACTGGATGAAGCACAAACTGGAATCAAGACTGCCGGGAGAAATATCAATAAACTCAGATATGCAGATGACACCATCCTTATGGCAGAAAGTGAAGAAGAACTAAAGAGCCTCTTGATGAAAGTGAAAGAGGAAAGCGAAAAAGTTGGCTTAAAGCTCAATATTCAGAAAACGAAGATCATGGCATCCGGTCCCATCACTTCGTGGCAAATAGATGGGAAAACAATGGAAATGGTGAAAGACTATTTTGAAACTGAAGTCGCTCAGTTGTGTCCAACTCTTTGCAACCCCATGGACTGTAACCCACCAGACTCCTCCATCCATGGGATTTTCCAGGCAAGATACTGGAGTGGGTTGCCATTTCCTTCTCCAGGAGATCTTCCCAACCCAGGGATTGAGCCCGGGTCTCCCACATTGTAGGCAGATGTTTTACCATCTGAGCCACCAGGGAAGATTTTGTGGGGCTCCAAATTCACTGCAGATGGTGACTGCAGCCATGAACTTAAAAGTCGCTTGCTCCTTGGAAGAAAAGCTGTAACCAACTTAGACAGCATATTAAAAAGCAGAGACATTATTTTGCCAGCAAAGGTCCGTCTAGTCAAGGGTATANGATTTTGTGGGGCTCCAAATTCACTGCAGATGGTGACTGCAGCCATGAACTTAAAAGTCGCTTGCTCCTTGGAAGAAAAGCTGTAACCAACTTAGACAGCATATTAAAAAGCAGAGACATTATTTTGCCAGCAAAGGTCCGTCTAGTCAAGGGTATAGTTTTTCCAGTAGTCATGTATGGATATAAGAGTTGGACTATAAAGAAAGCTGAGTGCTGAAGAATTGATGCTTTTAACTGTGGTGTTGGAGAAGACTCTTGAGAGTCCCCTGGACTACAAGATCAAACTGGTCAATCCTAAAGGAAATCAGTTCTGAATATTCATTGAAAGGACTGATGCTGAAGCTAAAGCTCTAATACTTTGGCCACGTGATGCAAAGAACTGACTCACTGGAAAAGACCCTTATGCTGGGAAAGATTGAAGGCGGAAAGATAAGGGGATGAGAGAGGATGAGGTGGTTGGATGGTATCACTGACACAATGGACATGAGTTTGAACAAACTCTGGGAGTTGGTGAGGGACAGGGAGGCCTGGTGTGCTGCAGTCCATGGGGTCACAAAGAGTCAGACACGACTGAGTGACTGGACAGGATCATAAAGTGAGCTGTTTATAAGTTATTGTTACCAATCTTTGTATTTCTCTACACTTATTTTCTCATTTTACCCCATTCCTTTATTTATTTTATTATTTTGGGTTTCATCCATTTTTTGGAAACCACCTCAAATCCTGCGCCAGGAACAAGGAAAACAAGCGAGGAAGGGCAGGACTTTGGTCTCTGTTAAGACCTTCCAAGCTGGTCTCGGAGCACATTTGGTGTCAGTGAAATCATTTGAGAAAATAAGCAACTCGCAGTGGGCCGATGTAATCAGAGCAGAGAGAAAGGAGAAATGGGACGTGGGGTGGGGCTTGGAAAAGTCAGGGCTGAATTGCGAAGTGATTCAAGATAATTAAGTTAAAAAAACAAAAAGGGAAACAAGACCAAATCCTTCTAGTTTCTCTGAATCCTGGACATTTGACATCCAGCCAATGTCAATATTAGCTAAAGAGGTTTGGCCCCTGTTCAGTCTGATCAAAAATAAATTAGGAGGATGCTTATAAACAGGGTTGAAAGGAGGGATACACACACATACACACACACACGCACATATACCCCACGAGTAAGGATAATAATTACAGGCTTTTAATAAATGCTAATTTAGTGATAACAACTTTACAGAGAGTTGTTTATGCCAAGATCCGACATTAGCTGATTTGGGATTTTAGCCATTGACCTAGAAGCCAGCTAACTGGTGTGTTCTCTCCACGTCCCCTGCCTCCCCTCTCCTCTGCCTCCTCCTCCCCCACCTCCACCTCTGACCTGCTGCGAGCTGGCTTCTCATCAGCTTGATCCAGGCTTAGCTCAGGGTGACTCCCGTGGTGGGGCCTGACGTGCGTTGCTGCACCTTGACCCCCTCAGTATTCACTGGACCGAGTTTCTTCAGTCGTCTGTGAAGGAAACATTGAATACCTAGCATGAAGTTCTGGTCCTTAGAGTCCAGATTTTCTTTCCTCTTCTGCTTTCCTTCTGGTAGATCACAAAAGAGAAAGAACATTGTTTTGTTTTTAACTCTGCAAAAGATGCACTGCGAGTAGCAGGGAAGGGAGAACTAAGATTCCAGCCAGCGATTCTGGCAGGCGATCGAGTATGTGGAAAGAAGCTGCACACTAGGTACCCACTTGGTCCCACCCAAGCCAGGACGGTCTTTGTACAGAGACTTCTTACTGAAAGCGGGCCTTTTAGTTCAATGGATCTGTGTCTGAACTTGCGTCCCCTATTTGCTAATTATGTCATGTGAAGCCCACCTCAATCTCCTGAATTGTTTCCTCATTTGTAAAAGAGCAGGAATTTAACCACTTTACGATATTATTCTGAAGATCCAAGGTGGTGGTGAGTAGAGTTCAAGTTCTGTGGGAGTGCCTCCTATATCCTAGATATCAATTAATCACAGCTAACTTTTCTTTTGAGGAGAAGGCAATGGCACCCCGCTCCAGTACTCTTGCCTGGAAAATCCCATCTACAGAGGAGCCTGGTAGGCTGCAGTCCATGAGGTCGCTAAGAGTTGGACACGACTGAGCGACTTCAGTTTCACTTTTCACTCTCATGCATTGGAGAAGGAAATGGCAACCCATTCCAGTGTTCTTGCCTGGAGAATCCCAGGGACGGGGCAGCCTGGTGGGCTGCCGTCTATGGGGTTGCACAGAGTCAGACATGACTGAAGTGACTTAGCAGCAGCAGCAGCAACGTTTCTCTTGGGCGATTGATTACGTGCCAGGCACTGTACTCAACAATTTGTGTGTAGTTATTATTACCTTTATTATAATCTTGCCCTGTGCAAGCTCCAAGAGAAGTTTTCGGAGGGCATAGTAGATAATATGTTCTTGTTAAATGAGAGACCAGTTCCATTTAATCCTCCGAAGAACCCCAGTTCAGTTAGTACCATGTGTATCCCCCATTTGTCAGATGGGGGAACTGAGGCACGGGCAGATTAAATAACAAATGCAAAGCTGTGCTTGGCTAACAAACACCAGAGTGAGCATATGAAAGCAGGAACCTCGATTTGCAGCAACATGGCTGGACCCTGAGCTTATCATACTAAGCGATGTCAGTTTGACAGGGAAAGACAAATGCCATATGATATCGCTCATATGTGGAATCCCCAAAAAATGAGACAAACGAGCTTATTTACAAAACGGAAATAGACTCAAGGATACACACACACATACACACGCACGTATGTGTAACTGAATCACTTTGTTGTGTGCCGGAAACTATACAACACTGAAGATCAACTAGGTTTCAGTAGAACAATTTAAATAAATAAATAGGTGTAGGCACCCCTAGATATCCACCACACTGGACCAGCTCTGTATTTTATGGTGGAATGAGAAGTTCCTATGGTCTTCTCCAAGCCTCCTCCCAGCTCTGCCAAATGGTAGTGTGCACGCCAGCCCTGGGGGATGTCCTGCTCCGGGTCTTGCTGTCAGTAAGGCAGTACCTGGATTCAGAGCCTGTGAGTGGGCAAAGGGGACACGAACAGCACATGCTCCGTGAAGCCCCAGGAATGACCCCACGGACACCAACGCCACACAGACCAGGAAGCCCTGAGCCTCTTGGCGGACCTAAGCTTGCCGCCTGTGAGTTGTTTGAGCCTCCATCCACAGCATGTTCACGGAGGCTCCATGCCAAGGCTCTGTTAGGAAGGGAAACCTCTCCCTGAGACTGTGGTCTCGGGCCCTCGGGGCTCCAGGGTGATGGATGGGAAGGAGGTGACAGTAGGGCAGGAGGCCGGGGAGAAGCCCAGGAGGACTTCCGGCTGGAGGGGGCGGATTTTTCTGCTGCCCCCGCCGTGACTTTCTCTGTCCCCTCTGGTCCTCAGCAAGCTGCTCTTTCCCCCACTTCCTCCCTCTCTTTCTTCCCTTCTTTCTCCAATTTCTTCCTTTCTTGGCTGTTTCTTTGTAACTTCTACCTCCATCGACCTTTGTTTTTTACCTTCATTTCCTTTCTCTCTTTAAAAATTATTTTCCTCTGCTTCTCTGTTTCTGCATTTCTTTCTCTCCATCTTCATCTCTCTGTGTCCATATCTCCTTCCTCTCCATCTCTCTCTCTCTTCATCTCTGTCTCTCAGCTCATTCCTCCCCATCCCTCCTTACCTTTCTTTTTTCTCAGAGTCCTTAAAGTCAAGGGGGAGAGTTAGAGAAATCAACAGCTAACTGTCAGATCTGGCCTGGCCCATCAAGACTGATACCCCCCAAGACAGTACAGAGTTGAGAAAGAAGCAGCTATTTGGTGGGCCTGTCCTACAGCTGATTTATATCAGGGGGGAAATACTCTAAGGTTTGAGTTATAGAGGAAGATCTCCAGCAGCTTTGATGGATTGATCGATTAGAAGTGATACCGAGTCTGGTAGAGGAGTGGGCGGGAGCAGACTGCTGGTATCTGGGAGGAGGGGGTCTTTCTAGACTGAATGAAGCCAGTCTTGACGTTTAAGGTTCACTTAGGAAGACATTGTTTGGACGTTGGATGTCACTCATGGAGCCCTAGTAGCGTTTGGAACAGCGGTGGTCTGCCTTAGGATCTAGAGCCCAGTTGCACATTTATCTTTCCATCACTCGTTTGCTGAACACAGAACACGATGATGAACATCACTGCAGCCACCTGCCTTGGGCTCAGTCAGGTCTGGCCCATCAGGGGGGTTTCTCCAGTGCGAGAGTCGTGGGAACAAGTAACACTCGTGAGGCTTGAGTTAAACGCAAAGAAGAGCTGGATTATGGCTTGAATTTTTGCTCTGGATCAAAACTATCTCCAAGCAAGGCAGGAAAAATGACTATTCCTCATGAACCTTCTGCGAGTCAAGTACTGAGCGAGGCCCCTTATTTACAGCATCTCATTTAACACTGTTGCTGTTGTTTATTTGTTAAGTCATGTCCGGTTGTTCTTTAGTCGCTGAGTGGTGTCTGACTCTTTGCGACCCCATGGGCTGTAGCCCGCCAGACTCCTCTGTCCACGGGATTCTCCAGGCAAGAACACTGGGGTGGGGTGCCATTCCTTCTCTAGGGCCCTGACCCAAGGACCCAAGGACCAAACCCACGTCTCCTGCGTTGGCAGCAGATTCTTCACCACCGAGCCACTAGGAATGTNGCCAGACTCCTCTGTCCACGGGATTCTCCAGGCAAGAACACTGGGGTGGGGTGCCATTCCTTCTCTAGGGCCCTGACCCAAGGACCCAAGGACCAAACCCATGTCTCCTGCGTTGGCAGAGATTCTTCACCACCGAGCCACTAGGAATGTAGCTGGCAGTGCTGTCACACAGAAGACACTTAGGCCAATGCTGTGGATTAGTTACTGTTGTTAGCCCCATTTCACAGACGAGGAAGCTTAAAGAGTGCCATGAAAGAGGTATAGAAGTAATCTGGGGAACTTTGGCATGGGCTGTGTATAGTGACTTCCCAAGAGTTGAGGATGGGCAGAAGGGTGGCAGAGAACCAGGTGACCCAGGGCCGTATCAACAGCAATGTCCTGTTGACAGCTGGCATTCTTGATGTCCCGTGATGAAAATGGCACTTTACCCCTGTGGTAGGCTCCCCCACACCCATAATCCCAGGATAATCACGAAGGAATAAAAAGGCAGAGGGGGACATTCAGACTCTGTTGGCTGGCTCCAGGGTACTCTCTCAGCAGCCAGACCGGATCAAGCCTTATGTTCCTTAAGATGATGCCGTAGGCACAGTTGAGGAGAGGATGGAGAGCTGGTACCGAAACAGATACCCATTGTCTGTCCAGGGGTTCACCCAGAGGTGACACAGGAAGTCAAGAGCCAAGGATTCCGGTAACAGGTCAGGAAATGGAGTGACTGCTGGTTCAGGACGAAGCCCTCAAACAAAAAATAATAATATTTTCCCTTAGGTTCTTATTGGTTGCTGGATCTCATTGTGGGAAAGTTCATTTGGGGAAAAGGCAGAAGACTAGGGTGACGCCAGCCCATGAAACAGGCGTCTCTGATCGCCTGGTGTCATGAGAAGGGCAGGATTTCCACCACCATTCGCTTTCCCATCCAGGCTGCCTTGTGATGTCTTTTCTGTGGGTCTTTTAGGAACAACCTGTTTGTTCATTGAAAACATCAGCCATCCTTAAGGGATCTTTAGAAAGAGGATTGAACATCACTGAGTGCTTTGTCCATTACCCTAGTCTAATGAAATGTGTTCTTTGAAAGAATTATTTAAGTCTATGAAAATTGGTCAATGTGAGAAGATGTGATTGGAGCGGGGGGCCAGCAGAGTTGAGCTGGGTGATAAAAATAGGGAGTTTTGTCTCCCTTGGGACTGATTTTGAAAAGGTTTTTAACTGTTGCAACTGAATCCTTTTCAGAACCCTCCTTTTCTTTCTTTCTTTTTTTTTTTAACCCGAGTTACTATGAGAACATGAATCATCTCTTCAGCACAGTGACAGCGAGTGTAGCATTTAGGAGCGGACCCTGATTTTTCACTGTTTGTTCTTTGCTCTCAACAAGATAAGCTGTTGTTATTTCTTTCTTCTTGAACAAGCACACCATGATTGCTGAAGTGGGAAGAATAATTGGACCAAATAGTCATGCGATTAATGCAAACAGAGAGAACTCATCTGTTTCAAGTACAGTAAATGCACTTCTGAAGACGCGCGGAGAGCTCGCTTGCTCTGTTTATTCTTGGGCTGGGGAACAAATGTTGCTGAGTTCACTGCCACAGATTCCTGGGTTTCTTCCGTGGGGCGGAGACCTTAAATGAACTGAGTGCAGGGAGGAATCCGCTCCATCTGGGAAGTGGCTGGGCTTGGGGAGGGGGGCACGGTGGCACCCCTCGGGGTGAACAGTGAACACAAGGAAGGCTGCCCCGCCCCAGTTTGACACTCCCCNTAAAATAAAATGAGATACTGACAAAAAAAAAAAAGGCTGAAAGAAAAAAAAAGAAAGAAAGAAAAATTGTCAACCCAAATGAAAAGGTAGTAAACTCTAGCCATGGGTTACCACTGATTTGATTTCTTCTAAAGACTTTTTATATCCCTATAAAGATAAATTATTTAAGCTTAACTAAAAAACATTTTAAAAGATAAGAAATAATTATATCCTATATGGGTCATATTAGTATAGAAGAATCAATTTGACTAATCTTTATCTTTATTATCAAATATCTAAGTGGTAAGCACTATGTTTTTATTAGTCTTTGCAAAATATTTATATTTGAAGATCAACCAACATAGCAGAGATTTCATGTGACAACAGCCTTTTAAATAAAGCCTAATAGAGATTAAAAGAAATGAACAACCGCATCTATTGGGGACACAACAGGAAACATTAAAAGAAAAGGTGAAATTTGAGGTCTGTTAAAACGTTTTTTTTAAGCAGATGCAGAAAGGACCCAGAGTGGGAATCTCAAGATATTTTTGAGAAACACATAATAATAGAGATTTTTTTTTCCCTAGATGGAGGAAATGAAAAGTAAGGTTAAAAAATATTGTCATCAATAGTGGAGGATCTTGAAAGCCCCAATTTGCATGCAATGGGAAGTCACTAATTTTTTTTTTTAACAGCAGATACAACCGGTATTATGATTTAGGAAGACAAATCCAAATATTGTGAGGATTATGCACAGGGAAAACAAGAAACTAGAGCCAAGACTATCAGCTTGAGTAAGCAGCATCAATACAGGAAAGAGAAAATAAAGACCTGAATTACAGAGATAGCAGCGAAACAGGAGATGGTGCAGGAACCAAATGACAGCCTGGCAAATGGCGAGATGTGGAAAGCCAGGGAGAAGTTAATGATAAGCCACTGTGAATGAAACCACCACGTCACTGTTCTATCGTTTTCGGTGGGTGGATTGTACTTATTTATTTATTTACTCCTGGCTGTGCTGGGTCCTCACTGCTGCTCGGCTTTCCTCTAGTGGCAAGCGGGTGCTTCCCTCCAGCTGCCCTGTGTCCGTTTCTCCTTGCGGTGGCTCGTTGCAGGCGCCCTGGCTCCGGGGTGCACCTGCTTCAGGAGCTGTGGCTCCTGGGCTCTGGAGCACAGCTCAATAGTTGTGGTGCACGGGCTTAGTTGCTCCGTGGCTTGTGGTATCTTCCCTGATCAGGGACCGAACCTGCGTCTCTTGCATGGGCAGGTGGATTCTTTACCGCTGAGCCACCACCAGGAAAGCCCTGCTTATTTATGTTTAAAGTGTATTTACGTGACTGCACTCCACAGCATGCAGATCTTGGTTCNATCTTCCCTGATCAGGGACCGAACCTGCGTCTCTTGCATGGGCAGGTGGATTCTTTACCGCTGAGCCACCACCAGGAAAGCCCTGCTTATTTATGTTTAAAGTGTATTTACGTGACTGCACTCCACAGCATGCAGATCTTGGTTCCCTGACCAGGGATCAAACCCTCACCCCCTGAATTGAAAGCAAGGGATCTTAAATACTGGACTGCCAGGGGGAAGTGCCTCAATATTCTATTAAATATATATATATATATAGAATATATTTTAAAAGAATGGGGATTGTAACTGTTAAATATGTTAAGTCTGAAATTTTGGAGGTACAAACAAGAGCTAAGAGTTAGCAGGAAATAAAAGTCTGAAGCTTCAAGGAGAGAGAAAGAGTGAACTAGGAATACATATTGGGAGTCATCTCAGTTAAAGCCAAGTGAGTAGCTGAAATTGCTCAGGGAAAAAGTGTATATAGAGAAAATAGGAGCAAATAGGTCACATGATTCAACCTCAAAGAATATTCAGAAGAGGGCTGAAGAGATTTAATAATGAAAGAATCACTTCAGTAGAGTCATAGAAGCAAGGGAGGGTATAGTAGAAAACAGAAAGCAGAAAAATTTCTAGAGTTATGATTGATCTGCCTCCAAACAAGAAGATTTAAAAAAATACTTTGTGACCCTAATTAGCAGATATTATTGAGACAAAAGAAACAAAACATACATACTTCCTCATTGCTAGCTCAAGGAATGGCCCACAGATCCAGCTTCACAGAATTTGTGGACTTTTTTATCTGCAAAGTTATAAACTGGCAATCACACTTTTCATAGATATTTCACTAGACTGTGTCCTAAATTTGCAAAAACAGGTGCTTACAGAAGCTGTTATCAAGTCACAAAATGCTTCAGATACCATTAGGAATAAGATTAGGTATGAAATTATGTGCATTCATAAACAAAGAAATAAATGATAACATTAAGCAAATATTTATATCTACTATATGTCAAGCATTAATACTATTCTAGGCATTGAAATAGAAACTGTTTCTCCTTTACTAAAAAAAATTTTTTAACTATAAAATTCTAATAAATTACACAATGAGCCTTGTAATACTAAAACCGAAAAAGGTTCATCTATCTTTGCTCTGGATCCTCTGACCATGAAATAAACTAGTCATTTACGGGTTAATTATCATAGTAGATTATTTTCTTTTCTGTGACTGGGGGAAAAGAGTCAGCAGCATGAACAGGTAAGAGAAGTTAAGAACTGAGAATGGGAACTGAATACAGATGTTCACTGATAGCCTTCCCGATGATACCTCCAAAGAGAGGTGGGGGTGGAAACCTTTAGGAGTCAAAGAATAAACGGGTATTCAAAGCAGGGAGGAGAGAGCACCATTTACCTCACTTCAGTTCACCTACTGTCTTCAATCTAATTTTTCAACAAATATTTATAAAGGAAGTACTAATATCCTATGGTTGCCTTTTGTGAAAGAAAGTATTGGAGAAATTATCACACAAATATCAATAGATCACTCTATACCAATGCTTCTCGCTTTGTACTAAGCATCAGACTCACATGGAGAACTTTTTGGAGATTCATATGCTTAGTCTCCACTCCCAGAGGTTTCTGATTCAGTCAGTTTAGAAAAGGGTCCAAGCATCAGTATTTTTAAAAAGCACCCCTGTTTATTATAATGCATGGGCTATGCTAGAATATCCCAAAAGTTCAATCAGTGTGTCATTGTAAGACCTTTCTTTGGGCAACAGAAAGCAGCAAGTGAAAACCTGAAGCTCACACTATCTGGCTCGTCTTTACTGTGCTATCAAAGAAGTTCAAGAAATTTAGCATTGTTATTTTCTTAGGGATTTTTTAAAAAGTCACAATTTAGGTTCCCAGGTAGCACTGGTAGTAAAGAATTCATCTGCCAGAAGGAAAGAAATCATAAAGATCAGAGGAGAAATAAATGAAAAAGAAATGAAGGAAGTACTAGCAAAGATTAGTGAAACTAAAAGGTGGTTCTTTGAGAAGATAAACAAAATTGACAAACCACTAGCCAGACTCATCATGAAAAAAAAAGGGAGAAAAATCAAATCAACAAAATTAGAAATGAAAAAGGAGAGGTTACAACAGACAACACAGAAATACAAAGGATCATAAGAGAATATTACGAGCAACTATATGCTAATAAAATGGACAACCTAGAGGAAATGAACAGATTCTTAGAAAAGTTCAACCTCGCAAGACTGAAACAGGAAGAAATAGAAATTATGAACAAGCCAATTATAAACATTGAAATTGAACTGCAATAATAATAATAATAAATCTCTAAAAAACCAAAAGCCCAGGGCCAGAGGGCTTCACAAAGGAATTCTATCAAACATTTAGAGAAGAGCTAATGCCTATTTTTCTGAAACTCTTCCAAAAAACTGCAGAGGAAGGAACATTTCCAAACTCATCCTATGAGGCCACAGTCATCCTGATACCAAAAGCAAGCAAAGACAACACACAAAAAGAAAATTATAGGCCAATATCATTGATGAACATAGATGCAAAAATCCTCAACAAAATTCTAGCTAACAGAATTCAACAACATACTAAAAAGCTCATACACCATGATCAAGTCTGGTTTATTCCAGGGATGCAAGGATTCTTCAATATATGTAAATAAATCAATGTGATACACCATATTAACAAATTGAAAGGTAAAAACCACAAGTTTATCTGAATAGATACAGAAAAAGCCATCAACAAAATTCAGCACCCACTTATGGTAAAAACACTTCAAAAAATGAGCATAGAAGGAACCTACCTCAACATAGTGAAGGCCATATATGATAAGCCCACAGCAAACATTAGTCTCAATGGTGAAAAACTAAAAGCATTCCCTCTAAGATCAGGAACAAGACAAGGGTGTCCACTCTCACTGCTATTATTCAACATAGTTTTGGAAGTCCTAGCTATAGTGGTTAGAGAAGAAAAAGTAATAAAAGGAATCTAGATCAGAAAAGAAGAAGTAACTCTCACTGTTCACAGATGACATGATATATACATAGAAAACCCAAAAGAAGTTATCAGAAAATTATTAGAGCTAATCACTGAATTCAGCAAAGTCATGGGATACAAGGTCAATACACAGAAATTGTTTGCATTCCTATACACTAACAATGAAAAATCAGAAAGAGAAATTAAGGAATCAATCCCATTCATCGCTGCAACAAAAAGAATAAAATATCTAGGAATAAACCTACTTAAGGAGACAAAAGAACTGTATACAGAAAATTATAAGATAACGAGGAAAGACATCAAAGATGACATGAACAGATGGAGAGATATTCCATGTTCCTGGGTAGGAAATGACTATACCACCAAATGCAATCTACAGATTCAATGCAATCCAATTCAATTCAATGCAATTCAATTCAATCAAATTACCAATGGCATTTTCCACAAAACTAGAACAAAAAAAATCACAGTTCATATGGAAACACAAAAGACCTGAGGCCAAAGCAGTCTTGAAAAAGAAGAATGGAGATAGAGGAATCAACCTTTCTGATTTTAGACTATACTACAAAGCTACAGTCATCAAGGCTGTATGGTACTGGCACAAAAACAGAAATATAGACCTATTGAACAAGATAGCCCAGAGATAAACCCACGCATCTACGGGTACCTTATTTTTGACAAAGGAGGCAAGAATATACAATGGGGCAAAGACAGCCTCTTCAATAAGTGGTGCTGGGAAAACTGGACAGCTACATGCAAAAGAATGAAATTAGAACACTTTCTAATACTATACACAAAGATAAACTCAAAATGGATTAAAGACCAAAATCTAAGACCAGAAACTGTAAAACTCTTAGAGGAAAACATAGGCAGAACACTCAATGACATAAATCAAAGCAAGATCTTCTAAGACCCACTGCCTAGAATAATGGAAATAAAACCAAAAATAAACAAGTGGGACCTAATTAAACTTAAAAGCTTTTGCACAGCAAAGGAAACCACAAAAAAAGATGAAAAGACAAGCAGAATGGGAGAAAATAATAGCAAAGGAAATAACTGACAAAGAATTAATTTCCAAAATATACAAGCAGCTCATACAACTCAATACAAAAAAAAAAAGCCCCCCAAAACAAATAACCCAATCAAAAAGTGGAAAAAATACCTAAACAAACATTTATCCAAAAAAGACATGCAGACAGCTAACAAACACATGAAAAGATGCTCAACATTGCTCATTATTAGAGAAATACAAATCAAAACCACAGTGCAATACCACCTCACACCAATCAGAATGGCCATCATCAAAAAGTCTACAGTGAATGCTGGGAGAGGGTGCAGAGAAAAGGGAACTCTCTTGCATTGCCGGTGGAAATGTAAATTGATACAGCTACTGTGGAAGATGGTATGGAGATTCCTTAAAAAACTAGGAATAAAACCACCATATGACCCAGCAAAAAAAAACTCCTAGGTATATATCCGGAGGAAACCAAATTGAAAAAGACACATGCACCCCAATGTTCACTGAAGCTCTAATTAGAATATCTAGGACTTGGAAGCAACCTAGATGTATACTGACAGATGAATGGATAAAGAAGCTGTGGTACATATTTACAATGGAATATTACTCAGCCATAAAAAGGAACTCATCGGAGCCAGTTCTAACAAGGTGGATGGACCTAGAACCTACTATACAGAGTGAAGTGAGTCAGAAAGAGAAATATAAATATCATATACTGACGCATATATATGGAATCTAGAAAGACGGTACTGATGAATTTATTTGCAGGGCACCAGTGGAGAAGCGGACATAGAGAACAGACCCATGGACACGGGGGGAGGCGAGGAAGGAGAGGGAGAGATGCATGGAGAGAGTGACGTGGAAACTTACAATACCATATGTAGAATAGATAGCCAATGAATTTGCTTATGACTCAGAGAACTCAAACAGGGGGTCTGTGACAATCTAGAAGGGTGGGATGGGAGAGAGATGGGAGGCAGGTTGAGGAGGTAGGTTCAGGAGGGAGAGGACATGGGAATGCCTATGGCTGATTTTTGTTGAGGTTTGACAGAAAACCACAAAATTCTGTAAAGCAATTATACTTCAATTAATAAATAAAATGGGGGAAAAAAAGAATTTGCCTGTCAATGCAAGAGACATAGGAAGCAAAATTTCAATCCTTGGGTCTGGAAGATTCCCTGGAGAAGGGCATGGCAACCCACTTCACTATTCTTGCCTGGAGAATTCCATGGACAGAGAAGGGTGGCAGGCTATAGTCTATGGGGTCACAAAGAGTCACACATGGATGAGCACACATGCACAATAATAAATTTATATTAATGAACCAACTCAATAAGACCCTGGAATTTTCAGAGACAACAGCTTCCAAATTTTTTTTTTTTTTTAAGGTAACTTATAATGTGAAAATGCTGCACTCAATATGTCAGCAAATTTGGAAAACTCAGCAGTGGCCACAGGACTGGAAAAGGTCAGTTTTCATTCCAATCCCAAAGAAAGGCAATACCAAAGAATGTTCAAGCTACTATACAATTGCACTCATCTTGCTGCTGCTGCTATTGCTGCTAAGTTGCTTCAGTCGTGTCTGACTCTGTGCGACCCCATAGACGGCAGCCCACGAGGCTCTCCCGTCCCTGGGATTCTCCAGGCAAGAACACTGGAGTGGGTTGCCATTTCCTTCTTCATCTTACAGGCTAGCAAAGTAATGCTCAAAATTCTACAAGTGAGGCTTCAATGGTACGTGAACCATGAACTTCCAGGTGTTCAAGCTGGATTTAGGAAAGGCAGAGGAACCAGAGATCAAATTGCCAACATCAGTTGGATCATCAAAAGAGCAAGAGAGTTGCAGAAAAACATCTACTTCTGCTTCATTGACTATGCTGAAGCCTTTGACTGTGTGTCACAACAAACTGTGGAAAATTCTGAAAGAGATGAGATTAGCAGACCACCTTACCCGCCTCCTGTGAAACCTGTAGGCAGGTCAAGAAGCAACAGTTAGAACCAGACATGGAACAATGGACTGGTTCAAAATTGGGAAAGGAGTANTATATCTTTCCTTTTCTCCTTTGCTTTTCACTTCTCTTCTTTTCACAGCTATTTGCAAGGCCTCCTCAGATCATTTTTTGCATTTCTTTTTCTTGCGGATGGTCTTTATCTCTTTCTCCCGTACAATGTTATGACCTCTGTCCATAGTTCTTCAGGCACTCTGTCCATCAGATCTAATTCCTTAAATCTATTTCTCACTTCCACTGTAATAATCATAAGGTATTTGATGTAGGTCATACCTGAATGGTCTAGTGGTTTTCCCTACTTTCTTCAATTTAAGTCTGAATTTGGCAATAAGGAGTTCATGATCTGAGCCACAGTCAGTTCCTGGTCTTGTTTCTGCTGACAGGATAGAGCTTCTCTCTCTTTGGATGCAAAGAATATAGTCGATCTGATTTCAGTATTGACCATCTGGTGATGTCCATGTGTAGAATCTTCTCTTGTGTTGTTGTAAGAGGATGTTTGCTCTATTTGCCTTTGCCCTGCTNTCTGCTGACAGGATAGAGCTTCTCTCTCTTTGGATGCAAAGAATATAGTCGATCTGATTTCAGTATTGACCATCTGGTGATGTCCATGTGTAGAATCTTCTCTTGTGTTGTTGTAAGAGGATGTTTGCTCTATTTGCCTTTGCCCTGCTTCATTCTGAACACCAAGGCCAAACTTGCCTGTTGCTCCAGGTGTTTCTTAACTTTCTAATTTTGTATTCCAGTCCCCTATAATGAAAAGGGCATCTTTTTTGGGTGTTAGTTCTAGAACGGCTTGTAGGTCTTCATAGAGCCGTTCAACTTCAGCTTCTTCAACTTCTTCTAGCTGGTTTTGAATGATTCAGATGTTAATTCACATCATTGTTATGTCCATTATTTATAGTTGAAAATTTCTGCAGCTGTCCTTTCTAATGGTTCCCTGTTTCCTAAACAAATAAGTCTAATGTAATATGTATTTGTCAGGTAGGCAGTGTTTTTGCCTGTGACACTGCAAGAATGAATCCCTTTCTTTTTCAGAGAGTGATTCTTATTGTGCCATTTCTTCTTCTCAGGTGGTCTCACACGCACCCACAGCTTCAGTCGCTGTTTGCCTGTTTATATATTTATGTGTCTCCACTGTAGGGCCCATTTAACATCTTTCTGTTGGTGTCTCATTCAAGCTTTTACAACACACATGATCCTCCCTCCTTCCCCTGACACCCCCAGAGCCAGTTTCTCTTCCGGCATTCCCTGTGTCTGTGACAGGTTCCATCTTCCATACACACAGATAAGCCAAAACTGGGTTTGTTGAGCAGACCTTGACATTTCCTTTTTACCCCCCCCTTTTTTTAATCATATGCATCATTAAGTGCTGATCATTTTTCTTTCTACACTTTCCTCAAACCTACATTCTTTCCATTTACAATATCGTCATACTAGTTATAATTTCCAAGACAATTACAGCTATTAGTTGGACCCTCCATTCAGTTTCCTTCATGAAGACCAATCTCTGCAGCCAGTTATTTTTTTCTTCAAAACATGTATCTGCTAATATAAATTATGTCTGAAGCCTTTTATATCTGCCCCTGATCCCAGATTCTCTTTATAGCTTCCAAGACACAGCATGATTTGGTCCTTGCGTGTTTCTCCAACCTCATTTTTTGGGTCACTTTTTTCCATGNATCTGCTAATATAAATTATGTCTGAAGCCTTTTATATCTGCCCCTGATCCCAGATTCTCTTTATAGCTTCCAAGACACAGCATGATTTGGTCCTTGCGTGTTTCTCCAACCTCATTTTTTGGGTCACTTTTTTCCATGCTTTAAGCTTACAGACTTTTAGTTTTTCTTTTTTTGAGTATAGGGATTCCACATAGAACTGTGCAGGCGTTTTTTAAAATCTCTTGTGTTTTCAAGATGAAAACAATGCAACAGGTACATCAGAATTATAAGAAATATTTTAAAAATAGATAATTTTGAGTTCCATTCCAGAACTACTGAACCAAAATTTCTGTCAGTGGGACTGGGACTGTATTTTATGAAATACCCCAGGGAAATTTTATAACACAAAAAACCGAGAACGCTTATTCTATATGTTAAGTTCCCTTATAGCTGATATTGGGTCTTCTCTTGCAGTCAGTACTCTTAGCTTCGGCAGTTCTATCCATTCCCCAACTTAAAACATCATCAGTATGCCACAGGAACCCACAAGCCTGTTTTGAACTTTTGACTTAGACATTTAGTTCTCCCTTGACAGCTCTACCGGATGGCTCATAGGAATCTCAGATTAATAAACAGAAATGCACTCAAGTCATCATGATGCCCTTGAAAATCTTTGCCTCTCCAATGTCCTTCCTCAAATATGCACCCATCCACTTGCTCTTGCCAGAAACTTTTCTTCCACCTCCCACCAATCNGAAGGCTGTCTTTTCACCTTGCTTATATTTTCCTTTGTTGTTCAGAAGCTTTTAATTTTAATTAGATCCAATTTGTTTATTTTTGCTTTTATTTCCAGTATTCTGGGAGGTGGATCATAGAGGATCCTGCTGTAGTTTATGTCGGAGAGTGTTTTGCCTATGTGCTCCTCTAGGAGTTTTATAGTTTCTGGTCTTACATTTAGATCTTTAATCCATTTTGAGTTTATTTTTGTGTGTGGTGTTAGAAAGTGATCTAGTTTCATTCTTTACAAGTGGTTGACCAGTTTTCCCAGCACCACTTGTTAAAAGAGATTGTCTTTACTCCATTGTATATTCTTGCCTCCTTTGTCAAAGATAAGGTGTCCATAGGTGTGTGGATTTATCTCTGGGCTTTCTATTTTGTTCCATTGGTCTATATTTCTGTCTTTGTGCCAGTACCATACTGTCTTGATGACTGTGGCTTTGTAGTAGAGCCTGAAGTCAGGCAGGTTGATTCTTCCAGTTCCATTCTTCTTTTTTAAGATTGCTCTGGCTATTCGAGGTTTTTAGGAAGCATCTTGAAATCTTGGATGAGCCAAGTACTGGCCTAGACATTTTGCACAGTATCTCACCATATATACGTGGATCTGTTACTGAGCTCTCTGTATGTCACTGATTCATCCGTTCATCTTGTATCAGTAACTACACTGCTTTAACCATCATACATTTAGTACAAGCCTTGACATCTTGTAGAGTAAGCCCTCCAACTTTGTTTTTCCTCAGGATTGGCCTGGCTATTTTTGGTCTTTTGCCTTTCCATATTTATTTTATAGTCAGCTTGTCAATCTCAACAAACGACCTGCTGGGATTTTGATTGGAAATACATTGCCTTTATAGATCAGTTTGGGGAGAATTAATATCTTACCAATATTGTTTTCATCCTTTTGCTTTCAATGTTTAATGACTCTTTGTATTGAAAATATGTCTCTTGTAAGTAGTACAAAATATTTTTCAGGTCATCAAGCTTTGTAACTTAATTTAGATGCTTCAGTATCTACTCCATTTATATCGAATGTAATTTGTTGTTGTTCAGTCACCAAGTCATGTCTGAATCTTTGCGACCCCATGGGCTGCAGCACGCCAGGCTCCCCTGTCCCTCACCATCTCCTAAAGTTTGCCCAAGTTCATCTCCATTGCATCAGTGATGCCATCCAACCATCTCACGCTCCGTCACCCTCTTCTCCTCTTTCCCTCAATCTCTCCAAGCATCAGGGTTTTTTCCAATGAGTCAGCCCTTCGTATCAGGTGGCCAAAGTATTAGAGGTTCAACTTCAGCATCAGTCCTTCAGGGAGTATTCAGGGTTGATTTCCTTCAAGATTGGCTGGTTTGATCTCCTTGAAGTCCACTGTAATTACTGGCATGTAATTTCATTGCGTGTATATTTGCGTTTTAATCTGCCATTCTGCTAGCATATTCTGTCCTTCCCACCTGTTTATGCTCTTCACCTCCCCCCTTTCTTCACTTATTTTTGGGTTAATCAAGCATTTCTAATTTATTTATTTTTGCCTGTCCTGGGTCTTTGCTGCTGCTGGGCAGGCTTTCTCTAGTTGCAGTGAGTGGGGTGTGCAGACTCTAAATGCGCAGGCTTCAGTCACTGCAGCGCACGGGCTCCATAGCTGTGGTGTGTGGGCTTAGATGCTCCACAGCATGTGGAAGTTTCCCAGACCAGGGATCAAACCACGCCCCTGCATTGGCAGACAGATCCTTACCCACCGTGACCCCAGGGAAGTCCTCACACACTTCTCAACTGTTCATTCCCATACGATTTTAGGTATATATTACTCTTAAAAAAATTTTTTTTACTTTACTGGACACAGAAGAGACCAAACCAAATATCACTAACTGATTAGAGTCTAATATAAATAAGTACCTTTATCAATTCTCAGAAAACGTGATTAAGTTAGGGCGCTTTTAACTCCATTTATTCCCTCACATCTGATGTATCATGGTTTTCATGTATGTTAACCAACCCACACCACTATTGTCATTTTACACAGTTAATATTATTTTAGAATTATCCATATACTTACCCTTTCCACTGGTTTTCATTCCCTCATGCATTTTTGATTTTACATCTANTTCCCTCACATCTGATGTATCATGGTTTTCATGTATGTTAACCAACCCACACCACTATTGTCATTTTACACAGTTAATATTATTTTAGAATTATCCATATACTTACCCTTTCCACTGGTTTTCATTCCCTCATGCATTTCTGATTTTACATCTAGGATCATACTTCTTCCACCTAAAGCACTCCTTAGAATGATTATATTAGTGTGGTTCTGTGGGGGTGATTTTCTTAGTTTATCTTTTCTGGAAATGTCTGTCTTTCCCCTTCATTTTAAAGGGATATTCTTGCTTGGGATAGAATTCCAGTTTGGTCATTATTTTCCTGCTGCTTTTGAGCGGTGCCGTTACGGAACCTTTTGGACTCCATCCTTTCAGTGGAGAAGTCAGCCGTTATACGTACTGTTGTTGCTCTGTGTAGGAATGCGCCTTTTTTCTCTTCAGGCTTTTCAGATTCTCTCTTTATCTTCGGTGATGTTCTGAATGGAATTGTTTCCTTATTTCATCTTCAGCTTGTTCATCGGTAGTGTTGAAGAGCACAATGACTTTTATGTTGATTTTATATCCTGCATCTTTTCTGAAATTGTTAGCTCTAATGATTGTGTGCGTGTATTCTTTAAGATTTTCTGTTTATAAGATAATATTATCTGCAAATACAGATAGTTTTACGTCTTCCTTTCCAATTTGGATGCCTTTTTTTCTTGCCTATTTTTGCTGGTTAGAACTTCTAGTACAAAACTGACCAGAAACGGTGAGAGCAGAGCTCCTTGTCTTGTTTCTGATTTTAGGGGAAAAGCTTTTAGTATTTTTTTAAGTATGATGTTAGCTGTGAGTTTGTCATAGATGCCTTTTATCAGGTTGAAGAAATTGATGTCTATTCTTGGTTTGCTGAGTGTTTTTATAATGAATGGGTGTTGGATTTTGTCAAATGCTTTTTCTCTATCAACTGAGATGATAATGAATTTTTCCTTCATTTTATTAATATGCTGTATTACATGGATTGATTTTCATTGCTGAAACACCTCGTATTCTTGAGATAAATCTCGCTTGGTCATGATATAGTATCCTTTTAATATACTGCTGGATTTAATTTGGTATTCTTTTATTGAGATATTGTTATAGTAGCTTTAATATGATACCCCTAATTGTGTTTTTCTTTGTCCTTCTCTTCCTTGAAGTTTTGATGTTTTTTATATTCCCTTGAAGTCTTTCATCACTTTTGACACTTCTTAGCAATTGTCTCTTCGTGTATTTTCCTTTAGGCCCTTTCTTGGTGAAGCCTCAAGCACAGCCACAGTAAACCTGTGACTCTTTCCTCCTTCCCTGGACCCACCTGCCCATCCAGCCTGGCCTTCCATTCTTATTTTTCAGCTCCAAAGCTCCTGTGCACATTCTTGTTCTTTCTTCCCAGATCATTTTCTGTAAGACTCTTGCA
>SJYV01011417.1:47824-60537 GCA_006410875.1 Neotragus pygmaeus | reverse complement strand
ACTAGTTTGCATTCCCACCAACAGTGTAAGAGGGTTCCCTTTTCTCCACACCCTCTCCAGCATTTATTGCTTGCAGACTTTTGGGTCACAGCCATTCTGACTGGTGTGAAGTGGTACCTCATTGTGGTCTTGATTTGCATTTCTCTAATAATGAGTGACATTGAGCATCTTTTCATGTTTGTTAGCCATCCATATGTCTTGTTTGGAGAAATGTCTATTTAGTTCTTTGGCCCATTTTTTGATTGGGTCGTTTATTTTTCTGGAATTGAGCTATATAAGTTGCTTGTATATTTTGAGATTAGTTGTTTGTCAGTTGCTTCATTTGCTATTATTTTCTCCCATTCTGAAGGCTGTCTTTTCACCTTGCTTATATTTTCCTTTGTTGTTCAGAAGCTTTTAATTTTAATTAGATCCAATTTGTTTATTTTTGCTTTTATTTCCAGTATTCTGGGAGGTGGATCATAGAGGATCCTGCTGTAGTTTATGTCGGAGAGTGTTTTGCCTATGTGCTCCTCTAGGAGTTTTATAGTTTCTGGTCTTACATTTAGATCTTTAATCCATTTTGAGTTTATTTTTGTGTGTGGTGTTAGAAAGTGATCTAGTTTCATTCTTTACAAGTGGTTGACCAGTTTTCCCAGCACCACTTGTTAAAAGAGATTGTCTTTACTCCATTGTATATTCTTGCCTCCTTTGTCAAAGATAAGGTGTCCATAGGTGTGTGGATTTATCTCTGGGCTTTCTATTTTGTTCCATTGGTCTATATTTCTGTCTTTGTGCCAGTACCATACTGTCTTGATGACTGTGGCTTTGTAGTAGAGCCTGAAGTCAGGCAGGTTGATTCTTCCAGTTCCATTCTTCTTTTTTAAGATTGCTCTGGCTATTCGAGGTTTTTAGGAAGCATCTTGAAATCTTGGATGAGCCAAGTACTGGCCTAGACATTTTGCACAGTATCTCACCATATATACGTGGATCTGTTACTGAGCTCTCTGTATGTCACTGATTCATCCGTTCATCTTGTATCAGTAACTACACTGCTTTAACCATCATACATTTAGTACAAGCCTTGACATCTTGTAGAGTAAGCCCTCCAACTTTGTTTTTCCTCAGGATTGGCCTGGCTATTTTTGGTCTTTTGCCTTTCCATATTTATTTTATAGTCAGCTTGTCAATCTCAACAAACGACCTGCTGGGATTTTGATTGGAAATACATTGCCTTTATAGATCAGTTTGGGGAGAATTAATATCTTACCAATATTGTTTTCATCCTTTTGCTTTCAATGTTTAATGACTCTTTGTATTGAAAATATGTCTCTTGTAAGTAGTACAAAATATTTTTCAGGTCATCAAGCTTTGTAACTTAATTTAGATGCTTCAGTATCTACTCCATTTATATCGAATGTAATTTGTTGTTGTTCAGTCACCAAGTCATGTCTGAATCTTTGCGACCCCATGGGCTGCAGCACGCCAGGCTCCCCTGTCCCTCACCATCTCCTAAAGTTTGCCCAAGTTCATCTCCATTGCATCAGTGATGCCATCCAACCATCTCACGCTCCGTCACCCTCTTCTCCTCTTTCCCTCAATCTCTCCAAGCATCAGGGTTTTTTCCAATGAGTCAGCCCTTCGTATCAGGTGGCCAAAGTATTAGAGGTTCAACTTCAGCATCAGTCCTTCAGGGAGTATTCAGGGTTGATTTCCTTCAAGATTGGCTGGTTTGATCTCCTTGCAGTCCACTGTAATTACTGGCATGTAATTTCATTGCGTGTATATTTGCGTTTTAATCTGCCATTCTGCTAGCATATTCTGTCCTTCCCACCTGTTTATGCTCTTCACCTCCCCCCTTTCTTCACTTATTTTTGGGTTAATCAAGCATTTCTAATTTATTTATTTTTGCCTGTCCTGGGTCTTTGCTGCTGCTGGGCAGGCTTTCTCTAGTTGCAGTGAGTGGGGTGTGCAGACTCTAAATGCGCAGGCTTCAGTCACTGCAGCGCACGGGCTCCATAGCTGTGGTGTGTGGGCTTAGATGCTCCACAGCATGTGGAAGTTTCCCAGACCAGGGATCAAACCACGCCCCTGCATTGGCAGACAGATCCTTACCCACCGTGACCCCAGGGAAGTCCTCACACACTTCTCAACTGTTCATTCCCATACGATTTTAGGTATATATTACTCTTAAAAATTTTTTTTTTACTTTACTGGACACAGAAGAGACCAAACCAAATATCACTAACTGATTAGAGTCTAATATAAATAAGTACCTTTATCAATTCTCAGAAAACGTGATTAAGTTAGGGCGCTTTTAACTCCATTTATTCCCTCACATCTGATGTATCATGGTTTTCATGTATGTTAACCAACCCACACCACTATTGTCATTTTACACAGTTAATATTATTTTAGAATTATCCATATACTTACCCTTTCCACTGGTTTTCATTCCCTCATGCATTTCTGATTTTACATCTAGGATCATACTTCTTCCACCTAAAGCACTCCTTAGAATGATTATATTAGTGTGGTTCTGTGGGGGTGATTTTCTTAGTTTATCTTTTCTGGAAATGTCTGTCTTTCCCCTTCATTTTAAAGGGATATTCTTGCTTGGGATAGAATTCCAGTTTGGTCATTATTTTCCTGCTGCTTTTGAGCGGTGCCGTTACGGAACCTTTTGGACTCCATCCTTTCAGTGGAGAAGTCAGCCGTTATACGTACTGTTGTTGCTCTGTGTAGGAATGCGCCTTTTTTCTCTTCAGGCTTTTCAGATTCTCTCTTTATCTTCGGTGATGTTCTGAATGGAATTGTTTCCTTATTTCATCTTCAGCTTGTTCATCGGTAGTGTTGAAGAGCACAATGACTTTTATGTTGATTTTATATCCTGCATCTTTTCTGAAATTGTTAGCTCTAATGATTGTGTGCGTGTATTCTTTAAGATTTTCTGTTTATAAGATAATATTATCTGCAAATACAGATAGTTTTACGTCTTCCTTTCCAATTTGGATGCCTTTTTTTCTTGCCTATTTTTGCTGGTTAGAACTTCTAGTACAATACTGACCAGAAACGGTGAGAGCAGAGCTCCTTGTCTTGTTTCTGATTTTAGGGGAAAAGCTTTTAGTATTTTTTTAAGTATGATGTTAGCTGTGAGTTTGTCATAGATGCCTTTTATCAGGTTGAAGAAATTGATGTCTATTCTTGGTTTGCTGAGTGTTTTTATAATGAATGGGTGTTGGATTTTGTCAAATGCTTTTTCTCTATCAACTGAGATGATAATGAATTTTTCCTTCATTTTATTAATATGCTGTATTACATGGATTGATTTTCATTGCTGAAACACCTCGTATTCTTGAGATAAATCTCGCTTGGTCATGATATAGTATCCTTTTAATATACTGCTGGATTTAATTTGGTATTCTTTTATTGAGATATTGTTATAGTAGCTTTAATATGATACCCCTAATTGTGTTTTTCTTTGTCCTTCTCTTCCTTGAAGTTTTGATGTTTTTTATATTCCCTTGAAGTCTTTCATCACTTTTGACACTTCTTAGCAATTGTCTCTTCGTGTATTTTCCTTTAGGCCCTTTCTTGGTGAAGCCTCAAGCACAGCCACAGTAAACCTGTGACTTTCCTCCTTCCCTGGACCCACCTGCCCATCCAGCCTGGCCTTCCATTCTTATTTTTCAGCTCCAAAGCTCCTGTGCACATTCTTGTTCTTTCTTCCCAGATCATTTTCTGTAAGACTCTTGCAGTCTGGTTGGGCTTCCCAGGTGGCTCAGTGGTGAAGAATCCACCTGCCAATGCAAAGAGACACAGGAGATGGGGGTTCAATCCCTGGGTTGGGAAAACCCCCTGGAGGAAATGGCAACTCACTCCAGTATTCTTGCCTGAGAAATCCTGTGGACAGAGGAGCCTGGTGGGCTACAGGCCATAGGGTCACAGAGAGTCGGACACACTGAGTGAATGAGCATGCTTACAGTCTAGTTAAGGGAACACTTGCGTTCAGTGAAGCTGTCATATTCAAAAGGCTGAATCAGGATAATGGTGACAGAGAGGTTTGGTAGCTCTGCAGTCCTCCTGCTTAACAGTGAAGAATCTGGCTCCCTTTTAATCCAGCCATTGTATTTCAGAGCTGGACGTTCTAATGGAAGTTACTTGGCTACTTTGTGCATCATTTTCCTCATTTACAAAATAAAATAACTATTATGTGCCAGAGTTGTTTGGAATATTAAATGACTTGCATGCAATGGTCTTAAGAAGTTGTCTGGCACAGAGTAAGAGCTAAGCAAGCTACCGTGGAAAGAGTTCCTTTTCTGATGTATAAAGGTTGACAAGAGCATGGAGGAGTGACGTTTGGACTGGAACACAGTGACCCGCTCTTAGGATTTGCATGAGAACAGTCTTGGTGGAAGGATGGGATAAACACAGATCCCTTGTCTGTTTCCTGAGCCTCTTCTCCCTTTCTCCCCAGCATCCCTGCTGGGCTAGAAATGCAGGGAACAGCTCACCTTCCTCGGAATGTTGGCCCTCTATAGCTCATGCAAGCATCTCTCTGGCTTGTCTTACCTGGGCTTCCTCACACCATGTTTTGGGGTGCTTGCCCTGACTCACGGCTGGAATCACCCCTTCTTTTTTCTGCCTTGCTACAGAACTAATCCTTCTATTTTAGATCTTATCATGTTCTGTTATAATTATGGCTGTGTGTGGTGGGTTTCATCTCCGTGTTGAACTGATTTTCTCTTTATTTGACATGGAGACGTGCCCATCTTTGTTTTCTCAGCGCTTGAATCATGGTGAGGGTTCAGTGGCTGTTGGCTGGATGTGTAAATGCACAAAGAATAGGTAAACAAATGAAGGGACAAGGGAATAAAATGTTTCCAACTAAATAATAGCCCGAGGCACAGGGAAGATTCTATAACACAGCACAGAGCATGTTGCTCAGAACGTGCTCCAGGGACCAGTCTCATCTGCCTTTCCTGGACACTTGTTAGAAATGGAGAATCCCAGGCCCAGCCTCGGACCTGCTGAATCGGAATCTGCATTTTAGCAAGACTCCCTGGTGATTCACTTGTACTCAACAAGTCAAGACGACTGGTCTGGCAGTTAAGAGAGAAAGCCCTGGAGACTGAGTTCCGATTCTAGATCTGCCTCTTATCCAGCTTTGTGGATGTGATCAAATCACTTACTCCCACAGGGCCTTAGTTTCCACATCTGTCAAATGGACTTAATGGTATAGCCGCTTCATAGTCTTTTTGTGAGGATTAAATGTGTTAACAGTTGTCGAGAGCCCTGTGCAGTGCCCGCAAACATTAAGGGCTCAAAATATCAGTGAGTGCGGTTATTTTTATTACCCACGTTCTTCTGCCTGCCCACGAGCAGTGAGGGGAGGATTAAAACTCACTGGGAATCGAAGTCACCGTGGCCCTGTTTTCCCTCTCCACACTGGGCACCGGGCGGTGGAGGCCGCGCTCCCTTCCTGTGTGGGGCTCCTCCGAGGGGCACTGCTGACGTGCGTGGCGTGGCCTTCCTCTCGGCGGCCACGCCACAAGCCCGCAGCTTCCTGGAGCTGAGGACACCAGCCAGACAGGGAGCACCACCCTTCCCCGGCGCTGAGTCACGCTCTCTATTCAGACGGGGATCAGGACAGGTGGGGAGCTCCAGGGGCCTGGCGGAGGTGCCCGGGGCTCGGGATTGGATGACTCACNGGCCACGCCACAAGCCCGCAGCTTCCTGGAGCTGAGGACACCAGCCAGACAGGGAGCACCACCCTTCCCCGGCGCTGAGTCACGCTCTCTATTCAGACGGGGATCAGGACAGGTGGGGAGCTCCAGGGGCCTGGCGGAGGTGCCCGGGGCTCGGGATTGGATGACTCACACTGTCATGAGTCATTCTTCTTACATAAAGGCAGATCAAGCTCATTCAAATGCCACACAAGCCCAAATCTGTCCCCGTAGACTGGGAGGGGAGGGGGGGTCAGGGGGAGACTTGCCCAGAGACATGTTCTGGAATCTCCGAACCAAGCTGGCCGTACTCGTCATGGCTGTCTTCTCACACATGTGCCCAAGGACAATGTCATCATCACTGATGTGGTTATTGTTTGAAATGGACAGGAATAGTACCTCTCAGAGAAGAGCTGTAGATAACTTACTTTAACTTAAACAGGCAGAGATTAATCAGCACCCAAATACTGGGGATATGGGGAAAGCATTGCTGCTGCTGCTGCTAAGTCACTTCAGTCATGTCCAATTCTGTGCAACCCCTTAGACGGCAGCCCACCAGGCTCCCCTGTCCCTGGGATTCTCCAGGAGTGGGTTGCCATTTCCTTCTCCTGGGGAAAGCATTAACTTTTTCTTAAAAGCTATCTAAAGAAAAACAAAATGTGGAGTTAGATTAAAAAGCAGCTCCCTGGGGGAAATACATTTATTAAACAAATGAAGGAATAAAGATTTATACCATTTAATTTATGAATTTTAGATGTTGTGAATCTACATTCGATCACAGGGTGATAGAAAATCAGTGGATTATTTCTAGTAGCAAATTTGCCTTAGAAAAGAGACCCCCTAGGTTCACGCTAAAGAAGCAGTCTAAAACAAAAAGATATCTGCAAAGAGGGGAATGGCAAACCACTCCAGTATTCTTGCCTGGAGAATCCCATGGACAGAGGAGCCTGGCGGGCTACAGTCCAGGCATCCACAAATATTAAAACTACCACCGTGTGGCTATCAGAAATGCCTTTGAAGAGTGTTCTACACTACAGAATGTGCTATCGCTCAAATACTAGGCAAAGTAAAAATTCAGAAAGCAAGATTGTTTTTAAGCTTGAGAATCAAAGTTATGTTAATAACGACAAAGGTCGCCCTACTTTGGAAAAAAAATCAAAATGTGACAATCTAAAATGAAACATTAAAAACTGACTAATTGTTATCAAGATCCAGTAAACATTTTGTCCACCTTGGGTAAATTTTCAAAAATTAACATTTTTATAATTTAAATACGTATTAATATATATGTTTTATATAACACATATGCATATATGATATAGTGGCTGTGTATAGCATCTATAACAAATATGATAGAGAATATGCACTAAGCTATAAAATTAAACTTGAAGGAAAGAGTATGTATGAAAAGTGAAAGTGTAGTCACTCGGTCAGTCCAACTCTGCAATCCTATGTGCCATCTGTAGCCCGCCAGGCTCCTCTGACCATGGGATTTTCCAGGCAAGAATACTGGAGTGAGTTGCCATTTCCTTTTCCAGCTTCCCAACCCAGGGATTGAACCTGGGTCTCCCGCATTGCAGGCAGATGCTTTACCCTCTGAGCCACCAGGGAAGCTGTTAATCCCTGTGGATTAGCCATTCCTGGATAGGGAACTCTGGATTGGTTTCCTGGTGGCTGGCAGACCAGATCCCAGCTTTGACTTGTGGGAGTTACAGGTCTTTCAACTTCACTGTAGGTAAACCAGATGGCACCTGAGTGGTACCTGCTCTCTTTCATCCTCTCCCTTACTCCTTCAATAAATGATAACAACCTGGGTTTTCCTGGGCCATCAGTATCAGTGTTATGGCCAAGGGGCAAGTTCGCTGGCATCCCCCACTCAAACACAGTTGTGGAAACTCCAGAACTCCCTGCATATAAATGGGCTCTGGCCCTACACCCCAAAATGTGATAGAGTGTCCTGTTCTATGTGTAACCTCCAAAAATCCATTTTATGAAAAGAACATTAGCTGAACCAGATATCTCCCTCCTGGAAGCAAAGGGACTTCTAAACACACTTGCCACTAACTGTGAGGCATAAAGTTCTTTCCAAGCCTGATCCACTGTTCAAACAGTTGGCATATCCACTTTACAAGGGCCGTCCCCTAACCAGAGCTCTCACACTGCAGCCTGGGGTCCAGAGCCAGCCAGCTGCCTGGGCTTTGTTTTGCTTTATAGCTCTTGAGCTAAGAGTGACTTTTATTTTTAATACAATAGTCTAGGTTCCTATTAAGTCTGGCTTTTGCCCTCAATTCTGCCTAAAATATTTACTCTCTGGGTCATTAAGGAAGCATTTCCTGAAAGTTTCCTTTGCTGCCACCCAACTCAAGCTATTGTTTCCTGTTGACGTTACTGCAGTGATCCTTAGTGGTATCTCTGTCCACTTAGGTTCCCCCCAACCCCTCCACTGTCCATTTCTTTCTGCAGACAGCAGCCAGAATGCAAACCAGAGTACAATTTTTCCTTGCTTAGAGTCTTCCAACAGCTTGTCTGTTGTTCTTAAATAAAATCCAAACTCCCTTCCCTCTTGCCCAACCTGGGGCCCCTGCCTACTTCCTCTCTCCTCACCAGTCACCCATTCCCTCACCGGGTTCCAGTCGCCTTCCCGATCTTTCTCACGTCAAGCCTTTGAATATAAGCTTCGTGGAGGTATGGACCTGGTCTTGCTGACATCGTCCTCTCCTGAATGCTATCTGGCACAAAATAAATACTCAATAAATATTTATTGACTACATAAAGACCTTTAAATCTTCAAAGCATCCCTGTAATGCAGGATTTTATGTTTGAAATCTCCATTTATCAGATGAATAGAAAGAGGTTCAGGAAGGANCGTCCTCTCCTGAATGCTATCTGGCACAAAATAAATACTCAATAAATATTTATTGACTACATAAAGACCTTTAAATCTTCAAAGCATCCCTGTAATGCAGGATTTTATGTTTGAAATCTCCATTTATCAGATGAATAGAAAGAGGTTCAGGAAGGAGGGAAAATTTAGTAGATGGTAGAATTGGGATTAAGGACTTTGGGACTCCATTCCCCACTATATTAGGTTCCCTTCGTTCCTGCATGTGGATGAGTGAACTAAATTGAGCTAAACTATGGCCTCCGTGAACACATGACCTTCTCCTAAAGGAATTGTCTTTTTCCTTAGATCAGAGTCGTCTGCTCAACATGCCCTGGTCCTGGCTGCTTCGTGGTACTAAACAATTCAAATTGAAGCTTGCCCGTAATCCCCTAAAGCCAGTGTCTGGTTTTGAGCTGTGTAGCCTTGTTTTTATGCTGGGATGTTCCCATGTAACTACTGCCTAGTAAAGAACTTAAAATACTGCCTGTCCACCTTCTCCTCTCATGACCAGGAAACATGAGCCAACCCTCTGATCAGAAGTCTGGGCTCCTGCAGTTTTTGCTGATGCTCAGATAACTCTTTATCTATAGTTAGAGTGGGGATTTGCTGGGGGTTGGGGAGTGGTGTCTGATGCATCATTGCAACCTTGCTATCTTTGCAGACTGTGAGCCTTTTGTTGGATCTCTATCATCAGTTCAGTTCAGTTCAGTCCCTCAGTCATATCTGACTTTGCAACCCCATAGACTGCAGCACGCCAGGCCTCCCTGTCCATCACCGACTCCTGGACCTTGCTCAAACTCATGTCCATGGAGTCAGTGATGCAATCTAACCATCTCATCCTCTGTTGTCCCCTTTTCCTCCTGCCTTCAATCTTTCCCAGCATCAAGGTCTTTTCCAATGAGTCAGTGCTCTGCATCAGGTGGCCAAAGTATTGGAGTTTCAGCCTCAGTATCAGTCCTTCCAATGATATTCAGGACTGGTCATCACCATCAGCCATAGTCTTTCTCAAATTTTGGTCATGCTGTTGCTACTCTCCTGATTTGTGCTCTACTTTCCTAATTAAAAAAAAAAATTGTTATTTTGAAATAGTTACAAAAAAGTCGTGTAGATTCTCTGAATGATAACACTTTATTGAATTTGCTTTATTATTCTTTTTCATATATAAATGAGAGAAATAAATTATATATGTATAAATTTTCTGAATTTTTATCTTCATATATATGTGCAAAAACATATATATATGCAAAAACACATATGTGTGTAGATATAATGTATGCAGGGACTTCCCTGGTATCTCAGCTGGTAAAGAATCTGTCTGTAATGTGGGAGACCCCAGTTTGATTCCTGGGTCAGGAAGATCCCCTGGAGAAGATATAGGCTACCCACTCTAGTATTCTTGGGCTTCTTGGTGGCTCATATGGTAAAGAATCCTCGAGCAATACTGGAGACCTGGGTTTGATCTCTGGGTTGGGAAGATCCCCTGGAGGAGGGCATGGCAACCCACCCCAGTATTCTTGCCTGGAGAATCCCANTAGGCTACCCACTCTAGTATTCTTGGGCTTCTTGGTGGCTCATATGGTAAAGAATCCTCGAGCAATACTGGAGACCTGGGTTTGATCTCTGGGTTGGGAAGATCCCCTGGAGGAGGGCATGGCAACCCACCCCAGTATTCTTGCCTGGAGAATCCCATGGACAGAGGAGCCTGGCAGACTGCAGTCCATGGGGTCACAAAGAATTGGACATGACTAAGCAACTAAACACAGCACAGTATATAATGTATGCATATGTATAATTTATACATAAATATGTATAGATATAATTTCTGAACTGTAGGGGAACATGTTATGGATGTGAGTATGTGTTTCTTATAATGAAGGACATTCTCACATAACCAGAATACAATAATCAAAATTAGGATGAACTCTTCCAGGCTAATATTAGACTTTTCCAGTCCCTGTTCTGGGATCATTCATTTCTCCAAGGAGCCCTGGATTCTTTGAGACGATGACATTTAGAAACTGGTTTCTAGGCTTAGGCCCTCTCATTTAGCAGAGCTACAAAATACATGTATGANAGGCTAATATTAGACTTTTCCAGTCCCTGTTCTGGGATCATTCATTTCTCCAAGGAGCCCTGGATTCTTTGAGACGATGACATTTAGAAACTGGTTTCTAGGCTTAGGCCCTCTCATTTAGCAGAGCTACAAAATACATGTATGATACATGAGTGTATGTATACATCCACATACACACCCATACACATCTTCATCTAATTGTATCTTTACCTATCTATCTATGTTATAAATCAAATATCCATTGAATTCCAATCCAGAACACAGGATTCATGCTGATCTGGCCCTTTTCCACATTTATTTCTTCCTTCTTTGACTGTTAAGTGAGCATGCGTGCATGCTAAGTCACTTCAATCATGTTGACTCTTTGTGACCCTATGGACTGTAGCCCACGAATCTCCTCTGTCCATGGGATTCTCCAGGCAAGAATACTGGAGTGGGTTGCCATGTCCTCCTCCAGGAGATCTTCCTGACCCAGGGAACAAACCCATGTCTCTTATGTCTCTGCATTGGCATGAGTTCTTTACCACTGAGCCATCAGGAAAGAAACCACAATTCCACTCTCCACAATGTATTTATTTATTTCATCAACCCTAGAATATACACAGAGTGGTTTTAGAATTGCTCGTCCATGTAACAAAGAATACTTTGCCGACTAAGGTCTGTCTAGTCAAGGCTATGGTTTTTCCATTGGTCATGTATGGATGTGAGAGNATACTTTGATTTTTCTCACTTAGCAGTAATTCCTGGAAGTCACTCCAATCAGTTAATAAATAGAATTGAAAGTGAAAGCGAAAGTCACTCAATCGTGTTCAACTCTTTGCAACCCCATGGACTAAACAGTCCATGGAATTCTCCAGGCCAGAATACTGGAGTGGGTAGCTGTTCCCTTCTCCAGCGGATCTCCCCAACCCAGGGATCAAACCCAGGTCTCCCACATTGCAGGCAGATTATTGACTGTCTGAGCCACCAGGGAAGCCCAAGTTTGTAGAACCCATTCTCATTATTCTCCACCACGGCACTGTTCCCCACTGTGTGTGGATGTCCCAGAGCTGATTCACTCTCCTCTGTGTATGGACATTTAAGGTGTTTCCAATGTTTGCAATTGCAAACAATGCTAGATGAATGAACTTACGCACACTTTATGGTGGGAGCTATATCTCCAGGGTAAATTCCTACAAGTAAAACTGTTGGGTCAAAAACTAAAGGCGTGCTAATTTGCTACGGTCAAATTCTCCACCACAAGTGTACAGCTGTTTTTACCACCAATGTATGAGAGTGCCTCAGGCAGTTCACTTTTTAAAAACTTACACAGACTTTGAAAATAACATGATTGAACTCAATCACTGTTCAGAAAAAGACGATAATCTGGGAAATAAATGCTGTGTCAACAAAAAATGAAACATATTGTAGTACTGTCTGTGGACTGACTGCCAACACCCCGTGCCTGGGGTCCCATAGCTACATGCAAAAAGGAAAAGTAAATGCTCAAGAAACGCTGATGACCAACCAGGGTCAAGGTGAGACTTCTTAGTAACATAACCAGAAGGTCTAAGTGCGGGTTGAAAGGGCAGAAATACCGTCTCTGGGATGCAGGGTTGGTTAGTGCTTGGTCAGCGGACCTTACTGTAGACTCTGACACGCTCTACCCCCTTCAGATCTGGGATAGTCCAGTCTGTGAATGCCAGGCCAGACTCCCAGGAGGTTCCTCACTGTGTGCTTGGTCCACATCTTAGCCACATCTCTCTCTGTCCCCCACAGATTTTCTTGTAACTGGAATCTTACAACAGCCGCTGACTGAAGCTTTGCCCAAGCGCCTACCTCCTCCCAGGCTCCTGTGCGCCTCATTTAGTTAATCCTTCCAACAAGACAACCACTTGCCAAGGTCTCACGGAGATAAAGCAGGGCAGAGCATGGGTGGGAATCCTGGTGTTGGCCTGTATTTACTTTTTTCCAAGTCCAAAGCAATGACTTTTCTCTCTCGGGCAGGGTCCTTCAGACACAAGCCCAAGAATGAGCAGGAATTTGACAGTTTTGCTCCTTTTTTAACACT
>SJYV01011417.1:0-47136 GCA_006410875.1 Neotragus pygmaeus | reverse complement strand
AGGGGAAGAGGGAGCAGCAGGAGCGAACTCATGAAGTCAAGAAGTAACCCAGTGCTTTTTGCCACTTCCCTGACACCCGAGGCTGGAATAACCTGGAAATAACCACGGTGAGGGCCATGTCCTGAGTTCATCTGCTAGGCAGTGTGGAAAAACCAGAATCTCCTCTCTGTTCTAAATTTCCCGTGTGCTTCTTCTATATCTCAGGTAGGGAAAAACATAAATCGTATTTTATTTTAGGGCAAATCTTCAAGCAGATCTTTCAGAGACAGCTCTTTGGTTCTATACGGCTGACATACTTCAGTCTGTCTAGGAGCATAATTAATACCACAGGGCAGAGGTTCTGACTTGGTCTTGAGGGAAGACCACTGGCCAAGGCCACCCACCTATGGCAAAGTGGTTACAGACTCGGGGCCAGAGCCTATATAGACATGACTGAGCCTGCTTAGTCCATTTTGAGAAGCCAGTTGAAGGGGAAGCGTCTGAAGGCACTCTGGTATATGAATTCTGAGCCATGAATAGCCCTTCCTGAGTTAATCAGAATCCTGCCAGGAGTGAAATCAGCTCTTAGTAACTGACATTTGTAAGTTATATACATGAAACTGTCAAAAGAGCAAAAATGGTAACTTCATATGGTTTAATAGTATGTTGCGGGAATAGTGTGGGACTCTTGATATTTATCATCTCCCCAGATCTCACATCCCTCATTTGTGGTCTATACTATAGCTGAAGGAACTGTGGCTTAGAAAACTGACATAATTCCCCAGAGTCACACAGCCAGAGGAACCAAGACACAGACTTCAGTCTGGTTGACTTCAAAGTCTGACCCTGACTGAGGTACAGGAGGCCTGTTCTCTACTTGTGGGAACCTCGGGGGCCATGGGTGGGCCCAGCGGGGCCTTCTCTACTCTGCAAATCAACCTCTGCGCTCCGTGCTCGGAGACAGGCCTGAGGGTGGCTCTCCCGGTTCCCTGCTTGGTTGGAACCACAGGGAGCTGGAGGACAAAGACACAGACGTTCTGCTTGAAACTGGCTTCTGGTGACAGGGAAAGGCCAGTCAGGATTCTGGAAGTGTTTCAGAGATGACTCAGGCTGTACCGAGGTTTCTCGTTAATGACTGTCTCAGCACCTGTTTCTCCCGCCTCACCGCAGACCCTGTTTTGTCAAGACAGCTCCACGACTGAGTTGTTAATATCAAAGCTGACAGAGCTGACAGCCCTTCCCCAGACCCTGAGTCCTCCGAGGGTGAGAGCAGTCAGGGTGGGCAAGAGCAAGCTGGGGAGCCCGACATCCTACAGCTCTCAGCGTCTTGACGTAGTAGGAGCTTCCCGCTGGGTCTCCCTCTTTCTGTCTCTTTCATGCTGCATCTCCAGCAAGGGCCAGCTGGGAGTCACACAGGCCCCCGGCTGAAGGAGGCTTCCTCTCAGCGTGGCTGCTCTTGGTATAGGGCGGGAACGTATCCAGTGGCGCCCTGGCTCTCACAGCTTCCACAAAGAGCACAGGGGGCTTATATCACCTACGCTCACACTGCCCCGGCCAAACCAAGTCACTCATCATACCTATCCTAGAGGGGGCTGGGGAGACGCAATCTGACTATGTGTCTGTGGGACACGACCCCAGATGTGTTTGTTGAGGGTGTCAATGACTTCTGCAAGCTGCTCAGCATAGTGAAGAGGCAAAGGGGCTCATCCTTTGGCCCTTAGATATGGCTTTGCTAGACACAAAGGCTCAGGAAAGCTAGTTCAGTAGGATAAGAAGCTGAGCCAACCAACCTCTAACAACCACAGGCATCATGAGGGGGCCTCTGAGTGCAGTCCCATCACTGAGTGTGGCTGTTGTGATACGAGGCTAGCATCCAATGAGTGCAGAGCGTTTGCTTTCTGGCATGTCTCCATCTTGCTAAGGCATCTCCTTTCCCTTGGTCTCCTACCCCTAGTAAGCCTAGGCCCGAAAAGTAGCCCTACTTGAATAAGCGATAATAAAACTGAGACATTGCATCCAAATAATCCTTCTAGACAAAAGTCAATGGTGATTTTGTGGGAGACTATGCCAAAATACCATTCCAGGATCCCTGTCTGAGTGAGTCAAGACAGACAAACATTCTGAGAGCTTGCTTTAGACAGATGTCAGTCACTGGGATGAATTGCACACTGAAAATTGATGACATTTAATGTTCACATCAAATAAATTAAACCTGTTTATACATAGTTTATGTCTTTATGTAATAGAAGATACGGATGAGTTCTTACAAATTCTGACCTGTCTGATGTGAGGGCAGAGAGCTTATAGACACTACTAGGAGAAAAGTGAAGAGGAACTAAAGAGCCTCTTGATGAGGATGAAAGAGAAGAGTGAAAAGTTGGCTTAAAACCCAACATGAAAATAACTAAGATTGTGGCATCTGGTCCCATCACTTCATGGCAAATAGAAGGGGGAAAAGTGGAAGCAGTGACAGATTTTATTTTCTTGGGCTCCAAAATAATGGCAGACAGTGACGCAGCCGTTAAATTAAAAGACACTTGCTCCTTGGAAGGAAAGCTATAACAAACCTAGGCAGCATATTGAAAAGCAGAGACGTCACTTTGCTGACAAAGGTCTGTCTAGTCAAAGCTATGGTTTTCCCAGTAGTCATGTACAGATGTGAGAGTTGGACCACAAAGAAGGCTGAATGCTNCTCCTTGGAAGGAAAGCTATAACAAACCTAGGCAGCATATTGAAAAGCAGAGACGTCACTTTGCTGACAAAGGTCTGTCTAGTCAAAGCTATGGTTTTCCCAGTAGTCATGTACAGATGTGAGAGTTGGACCACAAAGAAGGCTGAATGCTAAAGAATTGATGCTTTTGAACTGTGGTGCTGGAGAAGACTCTTGAGAGTCCCTTGGACTACAAGGAGATCAAACCAGTCAGTCCCAAAGGAAGTCAACCACAAATATTCATTGGAAGGACTGATGCTGAAGCTCCAATACTTTGGCCACCTGAATTGAAGAGCCAACTTGTTAGAAAAGACTCTGATGCTGGGAAAGATTGAAGGCAGGAGGAGGAGGGGGAGACGGTAGGTGAGATGGTTGCATGGCATCGCTGACTCAATGAACACGAATTTGAGCAAATTCTAGGACATAGTGGAGGACAGAGGAGCCTGGCATGCTGCAGTTCATGGGGTGAAAAAGAGTCAGACATGACTTAGCGACTGAACAACAACAACAGGGAGAAAAGAAGAAGACAAAGCTACTGATTTACTGAACATCAGGACATTACATGGGTCTACTTCATTTCCTTAAACTCCATCTAAATCTGGAGGAGATGGAGCTGGTGGTGGGTAAAGATTTACACAAAGTGTTTATGCCAACACAAGCTGTCTTTTCTTGCTTCTTTTCTTATTTGAGCCAAATGATCACACCTAATGTGAATACAAAAATGTGACAATGGTAAGAAAATGTTGCAATTGTTACTGTCTCTACCACTAGCATCATTTATTAAAGAAGTGTTTCTTTAGTGTCTACCATGTGCTGTACTTGGAATACTGAATGAGGTGCATGAAGTCCTTGATCTCGTGGAAATTATATTCTGGCAGAGACATGGACAGTGATTGATGAAACAAATACTTATATGATGGAATTTCAGGTAATAGGACTCTTTTAAAGAAAAACAATACAAGGAATGAGGTTGATGAATGGCATGCTGGCTTTAGGGAGGTAGTCAGAGATACTTCTCTGAAGAGGTAATATTGGGCCAAGAAATGAATGAAATGAGTGATGAGTCATTGAAGAGTTTGGGAGACGAGTTGCAGGTAGAGGGAACCACAAATACAAGGGCTCTGACATGGGAATGAATCTAGTGTGTCTTTAAGCACCAAGGTCAATACACCGGAACAGAGCCAGTGAGGCAGAGTGTGGGAGGTGAGTCCAGAGAGAGAGGTGGAGGTAAGAGCGTGACAGTCAAGGCAGAGAGTCTGGCTTGCATTTACTGTGTGATGCAGAACCATTGGAGTTTTATGGAAAAAGAAGCGATGTGATCCAATTCATGCGTACTTTGACCAAGCTCACTCCGGCTGCCGTGTGAAGAATCGACTGTGGAGACAAGACTCGAAGAAAGGAGATCTGTTAGTGTGTTTCACAGGTCCAGCTTAGAGGTCTTGGTGGCCGTACCGGTGGTCCGAAGAGTCAAATTTTGATATGTCTTAAAGGAATAGCCAATGGGACTTACTGATGGGTTGGATGCAAGGATGATGGAAAGAAAGCAAGGACAGCTGTTTTGTTGTTGTTGTTGTTGTTTTTTAATTGAGCAGCTAAGTACAAAGCAATACCTTTTACCAAAAGGATAAGGAATAAGTCTGAGGAGGGAAATCATGGATTCTAGTTTGCATCTCTAATGTTTGAGATGTTTATTCATCATCCATGTGGATATGTCAACTATGCAGATGAATATGAGTCTGGATTTCCAGAGAGACATCAGAACTAGATATAAATTTAGAAGTCACCAGCAAAGAGTTGGTTTTTAAAGCCAAGAGGCCATATGAGGTCATCTTGATAATGAGTTGTGGGTATGGCAAAGAAGAATGCTAAAGTCAAAATCCTTGAATGAACCAACAATAAGGATTGGGAAAAGATCAAAAAATTGGATGGGCCAGTGATGCTGGAGGAAAACTAAGGAAGTGTAGTGACTGAAAAGCTAAGATTAAAAAAAAAAATCCTTTAAGAAGAAATACCCTGACCAGATAAACAAATGGCACTGAGAATTCAAAGACAATGCACTCTAAGACACAGGAATTGGGTTGAAGGAGATGAAAACCATATGGGATTTCATAAGAGCTGTTTCAGTGGAGCAGTAGTGGGGTAAGCTTTGAAGTTTGCTGAAAGGGTGGCAAAGAAATGGGTTGAGTTAGAAAGAAATAAAAAGTTGTGAGGTCAAGAGAAACTTTCTTCATTTGTCAGAAGGACATCTTTGGGCATGTTCAAATGCCGATGGAATGATTCACTCAATTGATGACACAGGCGATGAAAAAGTAACTTTATGAACAAAGTCCTTGGATGGATAAGGGTGGATAGGTTGAGAGAGCAGTGGAGATGTCTGAGTCATCATAACAGCAGAGAAGAAAAGGCTGAGTTTATATGTAGAAATGCAGGTAAAATAGAGAAAATGCTCTTCTGATTGATAAAATAAGATTCAAGGTCACCTATTGACAATGAGTGTTGGCTGCCTTAGGAGTCAGAAGACATGCCAGTGGTCATCTGGATAAACGGAAGGAGATTTTGACTGGGGAATTGTGTTTAGCTTTCCAGATGGTGCTTAAGATCCACTTGTGATATGTGGTCATACATCTAAAGTGAGGCCAGTAAGCATGTGCATTTTCCTCCAGCCACATTCTGCTTCAGGCACGGAGGTCCTGGCATGGAGCAAAAAGAGAGATGAGTTCTAACAGGGGTGAGGTTTATCATCACAGCAACAGAGGGATGGGGCAGAAGTTGAGAGGGAAAGAGTGTTATTGTAGGGATGGACTGTGGAATTCAAACTGGAAAAAGATGGGTGATAGTGTGTGAAGCTAGGATTGGGGTCTTTGTGGGGGTAGGCACTGTTTGTTGGGGAGTATAGATTAGAAGAATTCATTTTTGTTCATGGCTGAAATGTCTGATGGTTATCACCTAGATATAGAAAATACTGTGGCTGTTAACAACATACAGATTCGAGGTGTAACTTTGGAAGAGGATGGCTGATGTGTGCTAGAGAAAAATTACTAGAAGATCACCATCCAGAGAGAAGACAATCTAACAAGAAAATATTGATAAGTTATTTTTAGGCTGCAGCTACTGAAAGGAAAAAAGGTGAAGTAGGAATGGATTCCTAACTTGAAAAAATTATTTTGACTAGTGATTCCTACCCAAATGCATTGTCTCTTTTCTTAGCAGTTTTGAGGTCTATTCATGCAGTTTGTTGCTAATAATGAAGTGTTAACAGTGAGATAAATGACATTTTTTTTAAAGGAAGACAAGACACAGCTAATCTTAACAATAATCTGACAGCATATGACTCACGTTGACCATTTTTTCTTGAATGTGAGAGAAGAGACGAATTTAGAACAGGGTGGGAAATGCTATGGATTCCACAGCCTCTCTTGGCAACAGTGCAAACTGCAGGGAGCGACCTTGAACTGATGTGCCATTAATAGTTGTGGTGATGGCGAATGTTTGTGGTATTGTGTAATTCCCGTGTAATCTGTGGGGTTCACAAACATCTGGATACCCTACAGGGGCATGTTAGTCATGTGAATGACATTCAGTATGTGAGTCTTTGTGGAGACGTGAGGAGGGGGTGTTGCGTGCTAAGCTGTAGGGAGACAATGTAGTCTCTTGTGGAACTGGCCCCAGTGAATCCCACTCGCTGTGCACACACTCCTTCATGATGGGCCTTCACTCCTCTTTCTACCTAGAAATAAAGCTCATTTCCCATGATTTGTTCTGAGTTGACCTGTGGCTTGTTTTGACTAACAAAGCGTGGTCAAAAGGACATGGTGTGACTTCTGAGCATAGGCCTGAAGAGGCCATGCAACTTCTGCTCTTGTTTTTCTGGAATGTGGATGCCTCCACATAGAAGTCCAGGCTAACGCTTCAAAGGGTGAGAGGCCCTACAGACAGCCGGCCCTGACCGCTGGACTTGTAAAGGAGGCTGCCCCTGATAAGTCACCAACTGCCTGCTGCCGTATCCATGCCCCACACCAAGGCCAGTAGAACAGCCACCCTGCTGAGCTCAGCCCAAACTGGCAACCCCTGGAGCTACGAGCTGGGGAGTGGACTATTGTTTTACGCCACCAAGTTCTCTGGTTGTTACACAACAATAGATAGTTGATGTAACCCGTAAGAGTTACTAACAACAGAAGCAAAGGGAGGGGGAGACGTAACATTTATTGGGTACCTACATGGCTGTTAAGTAACTCCTGAGAATATTATCTTGATTTTTGCCTGACAACACCTCTGTAAGGAGGGATCACAGTTTTCCCCAGGGAGGATACTTACTAACTGGTGCAAAGTTGCATGTCTAATGAGTAATAGAGCTTAGATAAAACATGCCCAAATCTCACTCTTGAAATATATCAGTTTTACAACTTCAACTCATAAAACATCTTCATAAATTTTGGCATACCTTTATACTATGTAAAGTACTATTTATTTAAGGGTGTATTTTTTAATTGGCTCACATGAATAAGTAAACAAATAAATATATTTAAAGCAGAAACACTTTGTTACTAGGACAAATGGCCATGGCTAATATTAATTGCATGCTTTCCCTAGGTAAGCTCCCTCCTGATTACTTTGTATGAATTAATTGCTTTCATCCTCAAAGCAACTCATTGAGGTTGAAGCTACTGCCTTCATCATCCCCTTTCTACAGATGTAGAAAATAAGGCACGGGATTAGAGTTGCTCTCTGTCACTAAAGAAGTGGCGAAGGCACGTTTTATGCCACTGTCATCTAGTAGGTGGAGACCAGGGATGCCATGCTAAACATCCAGTGATGCACAGTACAGCCTTCCCACCCCCAGCAAAAAATTATCCAGCCCGAGTGTCAACAATGCCAAGGTTAACAAACTGTTTCTGCCTTTCTAAATGGTACACAGAAGCAAGTATCACTCTCAGTGACTAGAAACTCTGCAAAAACCAAACAAGACTGAAGATTCTCTCTAGAAGCGGCTGCTTGCCAAGGCTAAGAGCCTTGGTATCTCTCTTTTTGTTGAAAAAGTGATTAGCAAAATGTTAGAGGGAAGGTAAAGGCTAGCACACTACAGAGACTTTCTCCTTGATACAATCAGAGGATTATAAGAGACTTAAATTGGAATGAAATCTCCTCATGTGTTTCTAAGTTATTTATGCCTTGTCTGTGTACCTATCAAATCATGTCACAATCCACTGGCACATAGGCTGTCTTGGGAAATGTGATGCTAGTGGGCAAACTGTGCTTCTCCAGATCATCACCTGTTTTGTAGATAAAGTTTTATTGGAGCATAGTCACACTCATTCGGAGAAGGCAATGGCACCCCACTCCAGTACTCTTGCCTGGAAAATCCCATGGACGGAGGAGCCTGGTGGGCTGCAGTCCATGGGGTCGCTAAGAGTTGGACACGACTGAGCGACTTCACTTTCACTTTTCACTTTCTTGCATTGGAGAAGGAAAATGTCAACCCACTCCATTGTTCTTGCCTGGAGAATCCCAGGGACAGCGGAGCCTGGTGGGCTGCTGTCTGTGGGGTCGCTTTTGTGCTACAAAAAAGGGTGGCTTAATGGCTGGGGAGGCATTTGGCCTTCAAAGCCTAAAATATTTCCTCTCGGACCATTGACAGGAAAACCTTGCAGCCCTGCCTAGAACTGTGCTTGATTCATAGTAGGCACTCAATAAATATTTGCCTCATCAGTCAAGCCCAGGGAGACACCATCTGGGGCTAAAATCCTCTTTCTCCGTTTCTCTTTCCTCCCTTTCCAACAGCATTTCCCTTCATTATCTGTTAGTTTGTTTATTTCTTTTTGCATTTCCATGTTACTCATCACAAACGACAGCTCCATTCTTTAGAGCAAACACTTTGTAGCTGAAACCATGAGTCGCTCCATTGTAGGGCTCAGAGATACAAATGGGTCTTCCTCTGAGGCCGTGGTGATGGATCACCGCATCTAGGAGCCGAGCCCTTCCCGTTCTCCTTGTAGCTGTTGGCATTCACCGCATTCTCTCAGCTCCAGCGCTAAGGGAAATATAATAGACAGGGGAAGACCTATAAAAGTAACATCTGAAACTGCCGCAGAGCTGAGTATTGATTTATTCATTACTATAAATTTTTTGTCATTACTATGCAATTGCTCTATCTCAGGAAGAATTGATAGATGTGGTTGGAAGCTGCAACCCACTGTGCAAAAACTTTCCCCCCTTCCATAATTTCCCGTAACTCTTCTAAAGAATCATTATTCCTTATTACATGGCTCTGGCATGCCACCTATTTAGATAAATGTGTGAACAAGTGTGCAGTAAATATTCATAGTGGGCCATGTGTCAACGATATATGTCACTAATTAGATAATTTAGTGGTTCAAATAAATAAATAAGAAAATAGAAGCACACCCAGGAAAATAGTGAAATAAAACACAGACTCCTTGTAGGAATCTGGGAAAAAAGGACAGCTTTTTGGGCTATAGTATCATCTTCTGTGCTGGAGGCCAGTCAAAAGGCCACAGAAGGATTGAATGAGGCTCTTTACACATGGGAGAAAGCCGGACCCGCAAGGGCATAATCTGGTTGGGTCTTCTCAGCAAGTCACGTACTCGTTACTTAGACTTGTCCACTCTGGAAGGCCTCAGGGGGTTCAGTGGCTGTCTCTTCCATCCTGTTTGTTCTGTTGAGTCTGCTACTAATGATTCCACTAATACAAAGAGAACTAGTCTCAGAGTCTGAAGATGATGAGTTCAAGTCTGACTCTAAAGGGAAGTGGGTAACTTCCTTATTCAACTCAGGCCTCAGTGCTCTTATCTGTAGAATGGGGATACTTATAATTTTGATGATAATAACAATGATGGTGATGCACAAATGAGGTAATGGAGGTGAAAGCCCTTTGCAGAGTTCAGAGTTTCAAACAGACCTCAAAACAGGTTTTGTTTTGTTTTAAGTAAATTATCTCAAAGAAAGTGGAACAGGCAGACCAAGCAGCTGCTATTCAGGGACTCAGGCAACTAGCTACTGTTTATTGGGGCCTCTTTGTATCAGGCACTGAACTAGACCCCTTCTATGGGTTATCAACTAAAATCCAACTCTGTAAAGTAATGGATGTTTTTCACAGTTTGCAGATGGGGAAACTGAGGATGAGGGAATTCCACGTACTTTGCCCAGGACCACAGACCTAGTAAGTGATACCTGATGCAAGTCTGTATCTCTTCGGCTTCCTCCCCACGCCCTCTGTACTACTACTAATGACATGCTGAAGACCTACAAGACCTTCTAGAACTAACACCCAAAAAAGATGTCTTTTTCATTATAATTGGAATGCAGAAGTAGGAAGTCAAGAAACATCTGGAGTAACAGGCAAATTTGGCCTTGAAATATGGAATGAAGCAGGGCAAAGACTAATAGAATTTTGCTAAGAGAATGCACTGGTTATAGCAAACACCCACTTCCAACAACACAAGAGAAGACTCTACACATGGACATCACCAGATGGTCAACACCGAAATCAGATTGATTATATTCTTTGCAGCCAAAGATGCAGAAGCTCTATACAGTCAACAAAAACAAGACCAGGAGCTGACTGTGGCTCNAGTGATGGAATATTACTCAGCCTTAAAAACTCGCGGGATTCTGGGGTGAGCTCCCTGTGTCCCACAGCAAATTCCCGCTGGCTGTTTTACATGTGGAAGTGTGTGTGACTCCCTGCTGCTCCCTCAGGGTGTGCCGCCCTCTCCTTCCCACACTGTGCGCCCAGGTCTGTTCCCTAAGAGGGAGGCGACGTGAATACGTGAGGCTGATTCCTGCTAATGTACGGCAGAAACCAGCACAATATTATAAAGCAATTATCCTCCAATGAAATTTTTTTTAAGTAGTGAAATTCTGATAACACTATACAACATAGATGAACCTTGGAAACAGTTGCCTAAATGAAGTCAGCCAGGCGCCAAAGGATGATTACTGGTGATGCACTTACATGTGGTGAACTGGTAGAGACAGAAAGCAGACTAGAGGTTCCCCGGAACTAGAGGTTCCCTGGGGAGGGAGGAGTTACCGTCAGGGGTGCCCAAGCTCTGTTTGAGATCATGAGACGTCTTGGCAATGGATAGCGGTGTGGGTTACACACATTGTGAGTGCAAGTATACAGTTGTATACTTAAAAATCATCAAAATGGCTGATTTTGTTGTGTATATTTTAATCTGATTAAAAATCACCCCCTACCCCCACCCAAGAAAATCCTAAAAAAAGAAAGCAACAACCACACCTGTGTCTGAGAGCTACAAAGGTGAAGACTCTGGTGCACCTCCATTCCTGGGTCAGAGACCCAGCTAAGGTGGTTAATCTCAAAATATAGTTAAGCTGTTGTAGCACAGGTTGGCTTTCCAGGATGGTAGGCAGGGGTGACCAGCATTAGTGATCCTTTTTCTCATGTTCCTATAGGCACTGCTGTCTTATCGTTAATCTCACTGGCTTCACTGAGATAATTAATTATTAGCTGTCCCTCGGCCCACCAAGCCCATCAAGGGCAGGATCCTGCCAGGTCCCAAGATGAGTTCGTTCCTGAGACATGTTCCAGTTATGCTCCGAGCTTTGCCTCACATAGCACTTGCGTGTTATGTAGTAATTGCTTGTGCAGTATCTCTCCTCCCCTGTGGACATCACCATCTGTAAGGAAAGATGGCGTGTCGACTCGTTCACTGTTGGATGCCAGTAACACACACATAGGAGAGACTCCAGATAAAATGTTTAAGAAAATGAAAGCTAAACTTGGTCTTATTTTTTTTTTTGAGTCCAGAGAGAGGTTTTGTTGACCATTCAATCCCCAGCTGCTAACATGATCTCTGGAAGGAGAGGATTTAGTTGGAGTTCTTTGATTGTAAGCAACGGAAGCCAACTCTGATGATCTGAAGCATAAAATGTGAGATGTGTTGAAAGACGCTGGGCCGGTCACAGATTACAGGGAAGAGATGGACCACCAAGACTTGGAAAGGCCAGTGGCCTCGAATTCACAACCAGGCTCTTTAGCACAGAGACACTGGAAATGATTTAGCTGCCTTTGCTTTTGGACTGAGTGAGTGTGCTCAAGGTTTACATTTCTGAAAGTGAAAGAATGACTTCACTAAGGGCTTAGCAGAAGGAGGAGAGTGGGCTCTGGACAGACAAAGCGAAAGGTACAACCCGTGGTCAGGAGATTGCCAAGGAAAGGAAATGCAAAGAACACACTTGGAAATGCCCCATCCAGTGACGATGGAAGGGATAATGTTAGGACTGTCCCCACCCCCGCCCCCCGCCATCGTCTCTGAGAAGCCTTGACGACTGCCTTACCCCATCACCCTTCCTGTTCCCAAACACTTAGGAGCTTTGAAAAAGTGCCTGCGTCAGGCTGAGGAGGCCACAGTTGAACGAAGCAAGACTTTTCTGGCCCAAACATAGAATGGCATACGTGGAAAACCCGAGCCCTGCTGGAATCCTGTTACAATATGTGAAGAGCCAGCGCCTCAATTATGGGTACTCTGAGGGCAGAATTTCAGACTTTGCTCTGGCTTTTGTCAGCTTAAGACTCTTAAGGTAGTTTACACAGAGATTTGTATGTCTGAATTTTTCCCTGGCAGGTTCTCATTATAACCCAGATAACACAAACCCCAAATATTTGTGGTTGGCAACAATGAGGAATGTTCAAGTTGTCTGACATCTTCTAGCCATGCAGATCACCTCCCAGGATCAGCAGTCAGCCCTGAGACAAAGAGACACAGAAGGATGGTGGGAAATTTTTCCATGGTTTGTGCAGAGTCTGAGTTTAAACTCCTCTAACACCTTTGATCTCTCTCTCTGTCTCATCTAAGACACAAACACACACACACCATACATCCCAAATCTTTTTGCCCTCCAAGGGGTTCTCTCAGAGCTAAGAAAGGACAATGTTGCTGTCTAATCAGCTAACCTCACGTCGCTAACTAATGCCTTCCAACACTACAGAAGAGGGACAGGCCATTTCGGTTTGCTTTTTGCATTTTGTTTCCTTGGCAGTCTCCAAGCCATGGGTTATACCCTTTGCTTCCACAGCAAGCTGGTTTCAGATCTTCCTGAGTCGAGCAGAGCCACCAGACCACGTCGGTAAACAGAAGACTGTTTACATAAAAAATATAGATTTCCTTTAAGCACTTGGCTTAAGCCTTTAGTCAGTCGTATTTATGTTATTATTGTTTATGTTCCCAGAAGTCAGCAGGAGGATGGCCTTGCTGCAGTTTATGCGGTTTCATGATTCACACTTGATGAGGCAGCTATCTTGCAGGGCGGGGATGAGGCTGGGGTTGGGGCAGAGTCAGGGAAGCAGAGAGAAGATTAGAACAAGCTCACTTGTGGGATCCATGGCCTTAACGTGATGGTCCAGCCAAGGGCCCGGGGATTTCTGAGTCAGCCTTTCAAATTCCCAGACATGTTTATCAGTTTTGAGTTTCAAAACGGGCCCACCCAGAATAAAGCTCTGTTTGCACCTGATGTTTCATTTTGGCTGCAGTTTGGGGGATTCTCCCTGATTTCCAAGCTCCTTCCCCAGCTGTCAGCCTGACAATGTTCTCGGCTCCTCCACTGTCTCCTGGGTCCTGTAAGCACCCGGCAGTGACCTGCCGGGCCAGCCTGCAGGTGGCCGCTGGCTGAGCGCCTTCTCCGCACAAGAACTGCCCATCCTGCCAGGTCTCTGGACTTCGGTGGAGGCAGGTGTTGGAGAAGGAGTGCCTGATCCCCAGGGCCATAGGTTTGCCAGCATGGAAACTTGTTGGGTCATCCCTGTGAGCTTTCACCCATGGCATGTCCAGCTTAGGGCCGCGTTAACAAGTTCAGAGCCAGATTTCCAAGACAGGATGAGCCCTAGTAAGAAAGAGGGCACACTTTCTTTTATGAGCTTTGAACAGAGTGGACAAGAACCTGCATTTTGGAGACATTCAGATCTTTTTTGTTTGCTTGATTCTGTGTTGTTTCTTTTGTTTTTATGACCTCACTCTGCTTCTTGTTAGCCCTGTGGCTTTGGGGAAATTTCTTAACCTCTTTGTGCCTTGATTTCCTTGTCTGTAATTGAGAGGGACTCTGTACCTCATAGGCTTCTGAGAGGATTAGATGAGATGATGAGTGGAAAGCACTTGGCATAGCTAGTGGTGAATAGTAAACTCATAATGCCTAGTAGCAAGACAGAAAAAGTATTTTTATTACTAAAGGCAGCTAGCAGGAAAACAGAGAGAACAGAGAGGCTTCTGAGTCAGGAGGAGAATAAGCCAGGAGGGATTTCCTGGGCCATGTTGCCCATGGAGGGGTGTGTGTATGTGTGTGTGTGTGTGTGTGTGTGTGCGCGTGTGTACGTGTGTGTGTTGTTTATGGCTTTCATGTGAGATGCTGGGAATATTTCAAGGAACTTCAAGTTGCCAACTCTCCTAGGAGTGGTTTGAGAACCAGAATGCTTAGGGTATATGTCCAATTATGGTCACTTGATATTTTGACTTGGAAGCTTCCTCTGATTAAACCACTGGTCAGATGTGGCCACTAGATTTGAATTAGTGTTTGGGGGCTGCTGCTGCTGCTGCTAAGTTGCTTCAGTCGTGTCCGACTCTGTGCGACCCCATAGACGGCAGCCCACCAGGGTCCCCCATCCCTAGGATTCTCCAGGCAAGAACACTGGAGTGGGCTGCCATTTCCTTCTCCAATGCATGAAAGTGAAAAGTGAAAGTGAAGTTGCTCAGTCTTGTCCGACTAGTAGCGACCCCATGGACTGCAGCCCACCAGGCTCCTCCACCCATGGAATTTTCCAGGCAAAAGTACTGGAGTAGGTTGCCATTGTGTTTGGGAGCAATGTCTATTATCAAAGTCAGCTAACTATAACCACCAGATCTCTCCTCTGAAGCTAAACCATTTGTTCCATAATTCCTTTATTACAAATATTTGTTGAGTACCTACTAAGCACCAGGCTTCATACTTGGTGCTGAGGATATTACGGTGAGTAAAACACACAAAACTTTATCATCATGAACATAGATTCTAGTAAGGGAGACAATTATAAATGATCATAAAAAGAAATACAGAGTCTAGCTTGTTGTCAGCACTATGCAGGGAAAGTATTAGTCTCTACGAGAACATGTGGGAAGGTACCTCAGCATGTGGGGTGAGGGTTGTCAGGAAGGTTTCTCTGTGGGAAGGTTTGAGTTGGAAAATGAGAAGGAATTAGCAAGGCTAAATGGGCTGGAGGGAGACTGACAAGAGCCCAAGGGTGTTCCGGTTGCCTCCTGCTATGTAAGAAATCACCCCAAAATGGTAGTGGCTTCTCACGGCACATCATGATCACCTCCCCCGCTGCTGTGGTTGGCTGGGCTCAGCTGCGTGGAAGTTTGCTCAGGTTGCACCCGGGTGTTGATTGGGACTGAACGGGACACCCAAGGCGGCCGCTCAGATAAGTGGCAGCTGATGCTGCTGTGGGTTAGGAGCTCACCTAGGCTTGTGGACCAGGGCATCTCCGTGCGGTCTCTGGGCTTCCCAGAGCATGGTGTCTGGGGTCAGAGTGGGAGCAACCCCCTGAGAGGTATCTGATGGGTCCAGGTAGAGCCTGCAAGACTCGGTATGACCTGGCCTCGGTAATTCCAGAATGTTACTCCTCTCTCATTCTGAGGCAGTTCAAGAAAGTTGCCAAAGCCAGCCCAAACTCAAGGACAAAAGGGAATCAGATTATACTTCTTGGTGGCAGGAAGGCATCAGCATACAGGGAGGAAGGAACTCACTGGAGCCATCTTGGGAACAAGTTATCACACGTGGCTTTTGCCCTGGCTGTTTGTTCTGTATGAAATGATCCTTCCCAAATATTCACATGATCTGCATTGTTTATATCTCAGTTCAAAATACCTCCTCATTTGAAAATAGCTCCTCTTGAAAAAGGGCTTTGCTGACCTTTGTATCCAGTCACTTTCTCTACCATGACCCTGTTTAATTATTTTCACAGTACTTATATGGCAAAATTATACCTTCATTGGATCATTTGCTTCAGTCTTCTCACAGTGAGCCTCATCCTCATATACCCATGAAGCATAAGCTCCATGAGGTCACAATCACCAGTGAGTCCCCTGGAAAAGTGCTGGACACTTTGCTTTATTAAGTGAAGGATGAGGACCCAAAGCAAAAAGAAATGGCCCATTCAGAGATTCTGAGGCAGAAAGGAAGCACGTGATCCAAGGCAACGGATAAAGCCACACACGTTGGCACACAGCGGCGAACAAGAACCGCTTGCCAAGGGGCTCAGAGCAGGTCTTGCTTGTCCACATCCAAACTGATTCAGCCCTAACCCTGGCCATGATTTCTGAAATGCAAAAAGTGTACTTACTTTCTGATATGTAAGTACTCCCGTTTGAATGTATCTGTGGCCAACATTATTTATTCCATGGATACTTGGAACCCACTGAATTTGGGCTATTTCTTACTCTTTCCAGATATAACGAAACGAACAAAACAAAAATGAAACAGACGATGGAGTGACGGCCTGCCTATGTTTTGAAAAGTTTTGTCCTTTTCCAGGGAGATACCAGGGCTTTGTTTCGGTTATTTCCGACAGCATGTCTATGAGGCTCATGTTTTAAACCCCTCATTTTAGTGCCAGAGATGACCCTAAGAACCCAGGAAAGTTGCTCGAGGTGCTCCAGCCTGATCCTGGTAGAAGCTGGGTTCAAACAGAGGTCTGCTTTACGTCAGAGCCCTGCAAAGTTTTGGGTAATGGCCCAAGATGGAAGGAGAAAGAAATCAGGGAGATGAATGTCTAAATCAAACCCCAGAAAGATATATTTCTCTGTGGCATTGAATTAACTTGCTGAGCCCCGTGATGAGTGGCCAGCTCTGATTATAAGGCAAGGATCTGATCCCTGCCTCACTTATGACTGAATGACCACTAGTTAGGGATCATAGAAAGGTCCAGATGAAGGCATGGGATGAGGAGAAGGCTACTGGCTGCCAGAGATGGAGGCAGAGGCCATTAGAAGTGACGGCACTTCAGTCAAACCCAAACCAAAGCTACCAGAACATCATGTACCCAACCAGGGCGAGGGGAGGGGAAGTGAGCTTGGGAAGCGTGTTGGCGATCCATCTGCCGTTCGCAGGCATCCCTCTTGGTGAACAAAAGTGGGTGTGTAAGTCACACTGGAGGACTTCCAGCTGGTTGTCACTTACTCTCCAGCTCCAGGGCCCTCCTAAACCTGTCTGAACCATGGTCATTTCCGTAATTTTGTGTGCTTGAATAGCCTCTCACTTGATATCTCAGTCCATTCTTGAGCTATTTTTCTCTTTATTTTTGCTCCATATAGGGAAAACTTAAATACATTTTTGGAAAAGGAGACGGCTATAAAAACTTTCCTTAAGCCAGACCATCTGTGTTGGTGGAAACTCTAGCCTTTTGTCTGGGAAAGGAAATTTCTTTTTCTTCTTTTCTCCTGTTCTTTGGGAAATCCATGGAATGGGGGAAAAAAAAAAAAAAACCTGCAAAGGAAAAAAAAATTTTTCAAAGGAGATCTATAAATAAGAGAAATTAAGATACCTAATGAACATTTCAACTCAAATATAAAGGGGGATACATTGAAGAATTCATATTGGGCTTGGAGACTCACTTCTTACCTAGGTCGTGTGTGGCTAAAGCCAAGATCAACTTCCCAGAATAAATTCCAGGTAGGTTTGGAAATTGAGAAGAAAAGAGAAAAGTGGTGGGTGGGAGGGGAGAATGGGTTCCAGCTAATGCTGCCCACCATCGAAACTGGTCTTCTTGGCCTCCGTCTTTTACTGTGATGCCCTTTGAGGTGACTGTGACCTCAGCTGAACCCCCACCTGACAGATGATACTCAGAGCCTTTAACCCCAATTCTCGCCGGCCCCAGATCCTCCTCCGGCTCTTTCTTGTTCCTGTCTTTGGCACTAAGGCTCACTCTGAATGAATCTACTAAGAATGGACTACTGAGGTAACAAGAACCCCTCCACACATGGGACCGACAAGTCAACAGCTGACGAAAGGCCAGTGGCTGCTCTCAGTGGTGATACTTTTGAACTCAGGCATGGATGGGAATTGAAGTGTCTCATTTTCTCACATCTGTTTAAAACAGCTATGGGTGGGCTTCTCAGGTATGCTAGTGGTAAAGAACCCGCCTACCAATGCAGAAGACTTAAGAGGCACGGGTTCAATACCCGGGTCAGGAAAATCCCCTGGAGGAGGGCATGGCAACACACTCCGGTATTCTTTCCTGGAGAACCCCATGGACAGAGCCTGGTGGGTTATGGCCCACAGGGTCACAAAAAGGGGGATATGACTGAAGCAACTTGGCATGCGACTTGGCACACGCACACGCATGGGCAAGGTGCGGTGATATGATGCCTGTTTTATAGAAGAGAAAGTTGAGACTCAGGACTATTAACCTGTCTAAGGCCACCCGGTTCTTAAGTGGAAATGTGATTCTAGTCAAGGCCCCTCTGACTACAGGGACTGAGTCCGTCAGTCACTTAAAATTGACCATAATGAACATCTAGCTGGAGGGAAGATATAACTTTATTCATTCATTCATCCATTCACTGTGTACTTATTTGAGAACTGCCCGCGAGGCTTACCAGCTGATTTCCAGGCCCCAGGCTGCAGAAATAATAGAATAATAACAGAAAATAAAAATAATAAAAAATAACAAATAATAACCTGTACCCTCATGGAAATCGTGGTCCACCTGAGTCTTTGCCAATCAAACAGTGGTCCACAGATCTTCATCCCTGAGTGCTTTTTAGAAATGTGGGGTCTCGGGCCTCACCCCAGAGTCCACAATTAGAATGTTCATTTTAAGCCTGTCTCCAGGCCATTTGAGAATTCTAAAATTTGAGAAGATGAATAAAACCTAAGAGCAAGGCAGCTGGAGTGGTGGAAAATGGAAAGTGGCCGTCCAGGCAGTGGGCAGGCTGTGCGCAAAGCATGAGCCATCTGAACACGGCCGGGAAGAGTGGGTGATAAACCAGAGCAGGACAGGAAGAGCAGGGGGAGAAGTATTTGAATCCGGCCCAGACAGCTTGGGTATGTGGGCATGTCTGCCTCTCACTGGCTGCCAGACCTCATCCAGCCTCAGTTTCTTCAACTGTAAAATGGGGATAATAATCTGTTTCACAAAGTTGTAGCAAAGAATGAGCCAGTCTCTGTAAAGTGTGTCATAGAGAACTTGGCATATGAAAAGTCCTAGGTGTATTGCTTATTGTTGTTATTATTATTCCTGTAAACTGGCTGCTCTGAGGACTTCCTAGGTGGGGCACATTGCCCCCTCGAGGACCCTGCAGCCAAATAAAAGATGAAACAAGCACGTTAGCTGTACTGTTGAGACTGAAGGCAAACACCCAAGATACTTTCTAAACTGTGCTCAGAAAGGAGCCCAAGCATTACCTCCTCTTAAAACATTCCATGTATTTATTCTTACANCTAGGTGGGGCACATTGCCCCCTCGAGGACCCTGCAGCCAAATAAAAGATGAAACAAGCACGTTAGCTGTACTGTTGAGACTGAAGGCAAACACCCAAGATACTTTCTAAACTGTGCTCAGAAAGGAGCCCAAGCATTACCTCCTCTTAAAACATTCCATGTATTTATTCTTACATTTTTATTAGTGTTAACAATATCACATCTAATTACATAATTAACTATAGATAATGTCTGTAGTTAATGTATAGATAATGTTCCAGTGTCTGCCTGGACTGCAGGAGACCGGGGTTCGATCCCTGGGTCAGGAAGATCCCCTGGAGAAGGAAATGGCAACCCACTCCAGTACTCTTGCCTGGAGAATCCCAAGGAGGGAGGAGCCTGGTGGGCTACAGTCCATGGGGTCGCAGAGTCGGACACGACTGAGCGACTTCATTTCACTTCACTTCACTTTGATGTCAGGAAAGAAAATAGTCAGTGCTTACAGCGCATCTATTACATGCACACGTGTATGCACACCTGTACTTCGTAAAGCCCTTTGCAAGCATTGCGTGTTGTGTGCTCCGTCACGTCCGACTCTTTGAGACCCCACGGACTGTTAGCACTCAGGCTCCCCTGTCCATGGAGTTCTCCAGGCAGGAATCCTGGAATGGGTTGCTATTTCCTACTTCAGGGGATCTTCCAACCCAGGGATCAAATCTGCATCTCTCGCACTTCCTACATTGGCAGGCAGGTTCTTTAGCACCAGTCACCTGGGAAGCCCACCTCAACTTAATTCTCTCAAATCCCTATGAATAATCTTACCTTCAACTTCACAAATGGGGAAATTGAGACTTGGCAGAGAGACAGGAAATCCATCTGTTGATGTTGTCTTATGGTGGAAACACAGGCAGGGTGCTACAGGGGCACACATAGGAGGGGGCTGTCAAAAGCACAGCCCCTCCCCAACTTCTCTCCACCCACATCTCAGTCGCCCATCACCTCCTGTACACAGTTTTATCTCTGTAGTAAACCAGGTTCTAAAGATGTCCCCCACAAAAGATTCTCACCCCTGATCATTTACTAAAATGCTAATGTAGGAACTGCTGTGAAGAGGTTTTGCAGATATAATTAGAGTCCCAAGTCACCTTAACATAGGGAGGTTATCCACTTGGGCCTGACCCCATCAGATGAGCCCTTTGAAAGCAGAGAGCTTTCTCTGGCTATCGGCAGAAGGGGAACCAAAAAGTTTTAAAGCACCAGGAGGACTTGACATGCCGAAACAGGCTTTGAGGATGAAAGAGGCCACGTGATGAAGATCCCGAGAGGCTTCCAGAAGCTGAGAGTGGTCCTATTAAAGGCCAGGAAGGAAGCTACCCCTTAGTCCTGCAATAGAGAAGAACTGGATTCCGCCAATAAACCGAGTGAATTTGGAAGGAGACTCCTCCCCCAAACCTCAGCGCCCCGCTGGCTGACACCTGACTCTCGCCTTGAGAGACCCTAAGCAGGAGCTCCACTGAGCCCCCTTGGACTTCTCGCCAGTGGAAACTGGCAGGTACTAGGGTGTCATTTGAAGCGGCTAAATTTGGGGGAGTCTGTGACAGCCATCACAGATGAACACAGTTTCCACCCATGAGCACACCACAGAATATCACACTGTTTTCACGCCGTAGCTCTTTCGGCTGCGAAATCAGAGGCCGTTGTCTCACTTTCCTCTCAAACAAATAAACATAAAAGTGATCGAAGCATGTTTCTTGACAGAAAGACTGGGTGTGGGTATAGGTTTTTCTTCTTTTGACATCATGCTTCCCTGACTCAAAGTTCAAATTCTTCCCTTAGTAGTTGTCTGACCTTGAGTTTTTTGACCAGTCTCTCCAGGCCTCACTGTTTCATCCATAGAACTGGGATACTCATAGGGTTGTTAGGAGGATTAAGTGATATAATGCTCATAAAGCATTTGATTCACTGCCCGGCACACAGTGATCACTCAATAAGTGTTATCTATACATGGGATCTTTACCTGGGTGGGTTAATGAATGAATACATCCACGAAGAAGGAGATAAGACCCTTAACATCATCACCATCAACACAGCTCTCAAGTTTTGCAATCCAGGCCATGTTTTGTACGAGGTCAGATCAACACATATTCCCGGATCTGTAAACCTGATGGATGAGTCTCACAACAGATCCTGAAATACAGAGCCAGTTCCTAAAAGAAAGATGGACAGCCCAATTGGAGACCCAGANCACCATCAACACAGCTCTCAAGTTTTGCAATCCAGGCCATGTTTTGTACGAGGTCAGATCAACACATATTCCCGGATCTGTAAACCTGATGGATGAGTCTCACAACAGATCCTGAAATACAGAGCCAGTTCCTAAAAGAAAGATGGACAGCCCAATTGGTGACCCAGAGAGCCACAGGGCTCATCTGGGACGCCTCTGCAGGTGCTGGAACCACTAACCCTTCAGTCATCCACACTGCTACCCCTGGGAGTAGGCTGCCCACAAAGGGTCCACTGAATCACAAGACTGTCCCATTCCTTCAAACTGGTTGAGCCAGCAACTCCAGGTAGACAAAGTCAGACTTCACTCTAGCCTTGTTCCCGGCATCTATTCATTTCAAGCCTCTCCAAGGAGCCAAAGGTAGAAATCTACAAACATGTTTCTGTTTTAACTGTGCATCACCCCATCTTTTTAATTTTTCTAAAGGACAGGTAATCTGAACCAATGTTGGTATGGCCTGTTGTTTTAAAATCTACTGTGCTTTGTCAAAGAAACATGCATCATAAAAGAGAAAGCAGTTTGTTACCAGAAGAAAAAACAAATATTTTGGGTCAACCCCCAGCCTGGCGTACAACGGTAACTGGATTTTATTAGAGCTGGGTATAAGCTGACATCCTAAAATAAGCCACATAGGGAAAGAGGGAGGGTTTCCTCCATGCCCAGACAATGACTAGCATCTCTCTTGCAATTTCCCCCCAACCAGCTCTTATTTGCAGAGGCCCTCATGCAGGTACTGTTGTAGCCGCGCGTTCCGGGAAACAAACTCACTCAGAAGGACGATGCAGATAGTGAGGTGCANGGGATCTTTACCTGGGTGGGTTAATGAATGAATACATCCACGAAGAAGGAGATAAGACCCTTAACATCATCACCATCAACACAGCTCTCAAGTTTTGCAATCCAGGCCATGTTTTGTACGAGGTCAGATCAACACATATTCCCGGATCTGTAAACCTGATGGATGAGTCTCACAACAGATCCTGAAATACAGAGCCAGTTCCTAAAAGAAAGATGGACAGCCCAATTGGAGACCCAGAGAGCCACAGGGCTCATCTGGGACGCCTCTGCAGGTGCTGGAACCACTAACCCTTCAGTCATCCACACTGGATGTAGGCTGCCCACAAAGGGTCCACTGAATCACAAGACTGTCCCAAACCCACCTCCCCAAATTCTCTGAAACTAGTCTGAACAAAGGAAAAGAAAGATACAATCAAAGTTAACCCGTGATTCATATGCCTTAAACCCATGATTCATATGCCTTAAGCCTAGGTTAAGTTACTGCTAAGTCACTTCAGTTGTGTCCGACTCTTTGCGACCCCATAGACGGCAGCCCACCAGACTCTGCTGTCCCTGGGATTTTCCAGGCAAGAGTACTGGAGTGGGGTGCCATTGCCTTCTCTGCTAGGTAAGTTAACAGTGAACAATTATCAATAGGCCTGTGGTCATACCCCAATAAGCAGAATAGAATTTATGATTCTATTTGGTTACACAGATAATTAGTGTATTCTTTAGGTGATGGAAAGTCTAGATACGAGCCCTGGGGCTCTTCCATCCAGGGGCTGGGTGGCGGGGTCTGGTTTTCCAGTTGTTTTGTCATTTCCATAAATACTGGGCATATAGCTCAAAGTCTACAGTCCGGCCCAAGATGGAGTCCCGCTTTCAGGATGGAGCCTGTTCTGTCTGTTTCCTCCTTCAGTACCTCTTTCTACCTTTCTTCCCCCATGTCCCTATCCTCTAGTGTTGGCAAGTTAGGAAAGATCGTGGCACGCTGTGGAGGAGGAAGCTGGAATACTTGTAAATAACCGGCGGATGCAAAGATCCAATTCAGCTGAAGGGAAAAGGAAGAATGCAGGGTGCGCGTGGTCCCGGCATGGGTGTGCATTCAGGGTCTGGAGCACAGAGGAGGGACAAAAGCAGAGAGGGCTGGTCAGAACAATGGGCTGTCACAAATGCCACGTTATGTAACTGGGCTATTTGAATTCACAATTGTGAAGGGCACAATTGTAGGAGAAGGCCTGTCCCCCGGCCCCGTGGTGGGAGGGAAGCAGGCTCCTGTGCCCCCACCCAGGTGCCTCGGGAGCCGGCTCTGACCCTGCCTGTTAGGCCAGCAGCCGCCACTTGGGACAGAAGGGCAGGGCTACTCCTGACAGCTCGGAGGTGCCCGGTCCTGTGAAGTCATGCCTTTGGACATTAGCAACAGAAAAGGCAATGAGCCCATCATACACCTTTCCCCCTGCGGCAGTGGGCCATTTTGAATGACCTGATTCTTTCCATTCAGTGTACACTCCTTGAGCTCGAACGGTGTTCTCTAGTGAGTGCCGTTCCACAGCAGGGTCGAGGTGTGTGGACACGGATTTGCAGAAATTCATAGCACCGCAGGGAGGCCATGGAAGCGTCTTGGGAGAGCTGAGCTTTGAACACAGCTTGGCCGTGGCCAAGGTAAAGACATCCAGGGTCACTTTGAAGGCTGCTTTCCGTTTTGGTGACTCATGTGTAGCACCTGATGAATGGGCAGGAGTCGTGAAAAGACTCCCAGGTTCTAAGCCAGTGCCCTTGTTTGCAAGCCCTGAGCTGCAGTGATGCCCAGGAATGCCAGGGGCGCCTTTCCCCGCCTCATTCCTGACTGTCCAGCTCCTCCAGCCCTCAGACTTCCCTGGTTTACATGCTGTCTTTCCTGGGCTCTCGTAAGTCAGGGTGTTTAGTTCCTGCAAGCTCTTCCCTCACCCCACCCGCCTGGTCAGTGTGCAGCCCAGCCTTCTTCACTGGAGTGCGCTCTGCACGAGGGCTGAGGCCGGGTCTTTCCACATCTTTCTCTCTCATGTTTATCTCTAAGGTGGCTTTATAAGAGGTTTTTTGGTTTTAATTTCCTGGATTCTGAGTGGTTGTAAAGAAGCTTTAGAATCAGTAAGCTCACTTGCGGATACAGGCTGAGTCCTTTCTTCCTTGCACTTGTGGTTGTGTTGCTGTTGTGCATGTAAGCTGGACGTGCAGAGTGCTGGCTCTGACTCCTCAGCAATTCTACTTGTCTGGGCAGTTTGTCAGTCTGGTGGAGCTGATTTTTGGTTCCTACTGGAGAGCTTTCCAGGCAGGAAGGGGGAACGATAACTCAGAGATCCACTCACTCACTGGGGTCTTCGGATGGAAACGGGGATGATGCTGATGGTGCTGATGATGTTGGTGACGATGTCGATCACTTTGGATGGGTGTTTCTGGGTGCTTAAGACCTGTCCATTTCTTTTCTTGCTCACATCACAGAAGATAAACAGAGGATGGGTATGATTATTCTTTTTTCCTTCCTTGAAAAAATCACTATTGAGGTATGATTCATGTGTAAAAAACTGTGTGTATTTAACATGTACAACTCAGCATATTTGGGGAAGAGTGGGCTTCCCTGGTGGCTCAGTGGGTAAAGCGTCTGCCTGCCATGTGGGAGACCTGGGTTTTATCCCCAGGTCAGGAAGTTCCCCTGGAGAAAGAAATGGCAACCCACTCCAGTACTCTTGCCTGGAAAATTCCATGGATGGAGGAGCCTGGTAAGCTACAGTCCATGGGATTGCAAACAGTGCACTCGTGAACCCATTACCACCATCAAGGCCAAAGACATACCCATCACTTCCCCAAATTCCCTTCCACTTCCTTCGTTAGAGTTATTGCTGTGTTATTATTACTGTTGTATGAATTCCTAACATATTCTACGCTCCTAGAAAATGTTGACTACAATTGAGTTTTGCCAGCTATGAGTGCTACGCTGTATAGCAGATCTCCAGAAATCATTGATTTTGCGTAAAACTTACATAATGCCCTTCCCTCAAGCTCCTGGCAACACCATTCTACTCTGATTCTACAAGTCTGACTGCAAAAGTCACACATCTGAGGGAAGCAAACACTGGTGCTGGAGCAGCCCCATTCCAAGGGCCCTCATACTTCTCATCACTGCTGCAACGAGTCTGTGAGCACGCGCACCCTTCTGTTCATGTGCAAACGTGTGCAGGTACTTACAGAATCGGGTGTGTTACATGTGCTTGAGTGCACGTGAGTAGGCATGTTCCAGGGTGCATGTGATTTTGTCTGTTCACAATGGCATGTCTGTCTACATGTACAACGTGTGTGTGTGTGTGTGTGTCTCAACTTGGAAAAAGCATCAGAGTCCAAATAGGGCCTTTATTAATACAATGAAAGTCTCCCCTGGTGTGGGAGCCCCACTCCTGGTTCCCCATCCTCGTCCACTCTGAATCAAGGAGACAGCAGGCAGAGTCTGCCTTGGGGAGGGTGTTCATCCTCACCACACCCCAAGCAGTGCTGCAGAGAGAGTTATACATTTGGAGGAGGTAAACTTCCACCAGTGAAGACTCGCTTTTCAATGGGAAATTTACATTTCAATGCACCCTGTCATTTTTAATCTCAGGCACTTGGCACCATCACCTCCCAGGAGCAGACTATTTGTAGGGCTTACTTCCAGCGCTGCAACATCCAGGCTGCAGGAGCCCATGGCGGACTCCAGGGCCCAGAGGCGTGTGTGGGTGTGGACGGAGCAGCCTGGGGATGTATGCAAATTTCACTGTCAAGGGTAACTCAAATGCAGGCCAGGATAGTGCCAGGGGGCATTTTGTGTTGCCAGGCCATGGGCGGTGTCCCCGGAGACAGGAATCCTCCTGGTAGGAGGTCGGAGTGCTGAGTGCCTTGTTCAGTTCCATTAAAGGTGAGAATGCATTGAAGGCAGCTGACAAGGTGAAGTTGCTGTTTGTCTCATAAAGACAAACAGTTGACAGTTCAAAGAGAGAAGCAGGCTTCCTCGAAGTTGCCATCGCTGCTCCCAATTCAGGGCACAGAAACCTGGCTGGGCTTATTTTTCTTTCATTGTCAGAAAGTGAGCTGCTCACTCCCAGAGTTTATTTTGTTTGGTTTTAGTTCATATTATTTTATTTTGTTCAGATTTTCAAGTTAGCAATTGCTGGCCACGCCCTCATGGAGCCTAGTACATAGGTACATGTTGGATCTTCGTTTCTGCCCCCTGTAACTGCTCATCTTGTTTGAGTCTGCATAAAATCCTCCTACATTTTCAGAAGTCCCTATGTGAATTAAAAGCTCACAGCCTTTCTTACAGCATCAAGCAATCTGAAAGGAGTTTTCTAATGTTTGCTGTGGGTCTAGAGTGTGAAAAGCCTTTTTGTTTTACACAGAAAGACACTGAACTCAAGGTCTGGCAACATGCCCGAGGCCACTCAGTAAGTAGCCTTAGGAGAGCCAAGAACCTCAATGTGACAGGCAAAACTATCCAGTAAAAGTTCAACTTGTAAACTTTGGCAGACCACTGGGTGATGTGAAATGAACCATCTATCATGGAAGATCATTTCAGAGAGTAGAGAGTCAGGAACAAGACTTGAGTCTTTATAAGTCTATCGGGTAAATGTCTGGTATGGAAAATAGTAAAGGCATAGAACAGTTGCTAATTTCTGAAATTCTGAAATAGTGCTTTTTCATTATATATTTAAATCTGGAGGCATGGTGGCCAGAAGGTATGAAGGGATTCATCACACAGATGTAACCCAGATTTCCTTCTAGTCTTTTTTCTGCTTGTGTGAGAATAGTGATACTGGAATTGGAGGAGGGCTGAGGTCTCAGTGGTCTGTGGGACAGTGGAATACATTTCGGTTTTAAGCCACCCAGTTGGCGGTACCTTGTTACAGCAGCCCAGGAAACTTAATACAGTAGGATTCTTGTTTCTGTCCCTGTGTGAGCACTGGATACCATTTTTGTTGGCTGGTTTGTTTGCCTTGCCTCTTGACAGAAAGACCACAGGTCATAAGATGCAAACATTTGGAACCCGTGAGATGAGAGAATTCCTAGGGCTCAGCGAAGTGCACAAAGAGCTCCTAGAACAGAGACTCCACGCCTTGTGTGTGCTAACCCGTTCCTCTTCCTGGCTAAGGTGATGACAACATCCTCTGGACAAGCCTTCAAAGTCCTTTCGCAATTTCTCTTTGTCCGCTGCCGTGACCTTGGAGGCAACCCCACATTCTGTTACCCCACTGAGGGTTGTTCCTGAAAGGTTCAAAGGGGAGTCAATATTCAGGGAGGTGAGAATACAGCATGGCTGACCCTGCTGGCACAGACTTTTAAAAGAGACCCATCTCTGAGACCCATCTCCTCCTCCCATTTGTATCCTTGCAGCTTGAAGACAATGTCTTTAAACAAAGTGCAGTAATTATGGGCTTGGGCTCCAGAGTAAGAAATCCTGGATGTGAATGTATACTAGCTATATGACCCTGGGCAAGTCCCCTATGTCTCAGAACCTCAGTTTGCTTGTGTGTGTCATAGGATGGTTGCAAGTATCTCTTGTTGAGAGGTTTCAAGCAAATGAGCTATGTGCAAATGAGCTATGTGATGGTGGTTGATAGCATCCATCCACCGATAAATCATTAAGCATAGTGCCTGGCACTGCGTCAGTTTGATTTTGTGTGTGCACACTCAGTCAACCTCAGAGACTGTAGCCCACCAGGCTCCTCTGTCCATGGGATTCTCCAGGCAAGAATACTGGAGTGGGTTGCCATTTTCTACTCCAGAGGATCTTCCCGACCCAGGGATTAAGCTGGTGTCTTTTAGCCTCCTGCATTGGCAGGTGGGTTCTTTACCACTAGCACCACCCAGGAAGGCCATCTGTTTGATTAGCGTGCCTTTGTTTTATCAGGAAGGCTGCTGTCTTTGGTGATCAGGATGAGTTCTCTCGCTGGTGGTTCATAAATTTGCACAGCTGAGCACGAGTGCATATGTGCAGACCTATGAACTTCCTTCACAGTTAGGTCTCTCTCTCTCTCTTAAATTTTTATTTTATACTGAAGTACAGTTGACTAGGGCTTCCCAAGTGGCATAGGGGTAAAGAATCTGCCTGCCAATGCAGGAGACACAAGAAACGCGGGTTCGATCCTGGGTCAGGAGGATCCCCTGGAAAATGTGAGGATCTCCTCACATTTTGTCCTGAAAATCTGATGCAGAGGCCAGCCTGTTAACTGCATGGAATCACAGATTAGAGGTGATTAAAATCAGTAAGAGCGAGAGAGAAGGTGTCTCTTTGGGTGGGGATTTTAAAAGACCAACTTCCTGAGTCACAGTCTCTGCCACAAAGGGACCTCCTCATGCAGCCAAATGGACCCTCTCACATTTCTAAATGTGCTACGATGCCCCAGCCTTTCAAAATGCCATCTCCTCATGGACCCTTTCCCCCGAGAACAACTCCTATCTTTCTTGCAGGAGTTTCATAGTTTTTGTTTTGCATTCATGGCTAACAATCCTCTCTGGAATGGTTCTTTTCACAGTGTAATCTGAAGGTTGGTAGACCCAGCACCTCCTGCACTAGAGGGTGTGACCCCATAGGACTGGTACTGATACATCACATTCATCTCGGTACCATGGGGTCTAGATTCAGGAACACTGTCTGGCCCATAGCAGGCACGCAACTTACAGAAATGAACAAATGGTGAATCAATAGGGAGTTTGGTCCTTCTGAGTTAGGCCTAGGGATTTCACGAACCGAGGAATCCCTGTGCTAGCCCTCCAACTGTGTTACAAATAAAAACACCAGTGTGGTACGTCCAGCCGTTTGCTCTTGCCCCCTGGTTCATTGCGTCATGGGAGAGTCACTTCAGCTTGGAGCCTGAGCCCCGACTGACAGAGGCATGTCATCGTCTGCTCCATTAAGAAGATCCCCCCTCCCCCAGTAATTACAGGGTAAATGACTTGTTAAATCCGAAGCCCTCACAGTACATCTCCCGACATGTAGTTCATATTCCTTGGGTGGGTTATCGCACTTTGGAGTGGTACATATTTTATAGAGAACGGAGAGCTCTCCAATTAATAGAAATTGTGATCGAAGCAGTAATGCTCGTCTCCAGCCTCATTCCGCAAGAGGAGACTGGAAGACCCACCTTAATTGCCACAAAGAGCTATGTCTATCCGTGGCAGTATATAAATAATAAATTAGAGGAAGGGAAAGCACTGCAATTCTTATGGTCTTCGAGGAGGTACGGATATTTATGTAGTGCTGATTGCTAAAAAATCCTCTCCAAGTAATTATTAGTAAAAGTGGAATGTCTACATTTGCAAGGGAATTTTAATTAAGGGGAAGGTGACTCTCTTTATGGGGAAGAAGCAACATGTGAGGATTAAAATGCAGGTCCTGGACGGCAGCACTGGGCTCTGATTGGCCCTCCCTGCTGCCACTTGGACAAAGGTAGGAAGCTCAGCTCCCCTGGGTTCAATCCCCTTCATTTTTAAATCGAGGGAAATAAAGCAGTTATAAGTGCCCGAGTTCCACTGGATAAAAAGTCCCACGGTTGAAAGCTTCTGATCTCCTGGCAGGCACGGGGCATGCAGCCTCTCTTCTGAGCCTCCGTTTCTTCCTCTGTGACATGCGAATATCACCATTCGCACAGTGACTTTAGATGGAACAAATGAGACCCAGTACCGGGAGGACATGGGGCCATTTCCTGTGTAACACAGGCATTAAGTAACATTGTGAGAACAGCTTCTTCTGGCTCAGCTGCCTAAAGGAAATGCAATGTAAATATTTTGGCTCTCATGAATCGGAAATAAGGAGAGCATTTCATGGTTCTTGACTCCCCCAAGCTGCTCACCATCTACAACAGAATGAAGTTCTCCCAATTTCTGGTCACTCTTCATTTCCCCAGTGAGTATAGTGGTTCTTAAACTTTATTTGTTTTTGGTGGGAGCTAGTATAGGCCGTTTTTCCTCTAGAAAAATTGCACATATTTTGCAGAATTCCAGATATCTCATGAAGCCCTGTGTTGGCCATCCACGTACCTTCAGTTGAGGAGCCTTGGCCCAGAGGGCTGGCCTGTGGAGATTTACAGAGCTGAGTGCAGGAAATGGAGAAGCAAATGACCCCAGGTGAGGAGCGGGTCCCTCTTGCCCTGCAGGAAAATAGGTTAATTTCAGACTTAGTTCAGCCTCTTCTGCACACACCAAAGAGGAATATATTCTAGACATGCATCCTTCGACAGATGGGTGGGGATTCTCNTTTTGTTTTGCATTCATGGCTAACAATCCTCTCTGGAATGGTTCTTTTCACAGTGTAATCTGAAGGTTGGTAGACCCAGCACCTCCTGCACTAGAGGGTGTGACCCCATAGGACTGGTACTGATACATCACATTCATCTCGGTACCATGGGGTCTAGATTCAGGAACACTGTCTGGCCCATAGCAGGCACGCAACTTAAAGAAATGAACAAATGGTGAATCAATAGGGAGTTTGGTCCTTCTGAGTTAGGCCTAGGGATTTCACGAACCGAGGAATCCCTGTGCTAGCCCTCCAACTGTGTTACAAATAAAAACACCAGTGTGGTACGTCCAGCCGTTTGCTCTTGCCCCCTGGTTCATTGCGTCATGGGAGAGTCACTTCAGCTTGGAGCCTGAGCCCCGACTGACAGAGGCATGTCATCGTCTGCTCCATTAAGAAGATCCCCCCTCCCCCAGTAATTACAGGGTAAATGACTTGTTAAATCCGAAGCCCTCACAGTACATCTCCCGACATGTAGTTCATATTCCTTGGGTGGGTTATCGCACTTTGGAGTGGTACATATTTTATAGAGAACGGAGAGCTCTCCAATTAATAGAAATTGTGATCGAAGCAGTAATGCTCGTCTCCAGCCTCATTCCGCAAGAGGAGACTGGAAGACCCACCTTAATTGCCACAAAGAGCTATGTCTATCCGTGGCAGTATATAAATAATAAATTAGAGGAAGGGAAAGCACTGCAATTCTTATGGTCTTCGAGGAGGTACGGATATTTATGTAGTGCTGATTGCTAAAAAATCCTCTCCAAGTAATTATTAGTAAAAGTGGAATGTCTACATTTGCAAGGGAATTTTAATTAAGGGGAAGGTGACTCTCTTTATGGGGAAGAAGCAACATGTGAGGATTAAAATGCAGGTCCTGGACGGCAGCACTGGGCTCTGATTGGCCCTCCCTGCTGCCACTTGGACAAAGGTAGGAAGCTCAGCTCCCCTGGGTTCAATCCCCTTCATTTTTAAATCGAGGGAAATAAAGCAGTTATAAGTGCCCGAGTTCCACTGGATAAAAAGTCCCACGGTTGAAAGCTTCTGATCTCCTGGCAGGCACGGGGCATGCAGCCTCTCTTCTGAGCCTCCGTTTCTTCCTCTGTGACATGCGAATATCACCATTCGCACAGTGACTTTAGATGGAACAAATGAGACCCAGTACCGGGAGGACATGGGGCCATTTCCTGTGTAACACAGGCATTAAGTAACATTGTGAGAACAGCTTCTTCTGGCTCAGCTGCCTAAAGGAAATGCAATGTAAATATTTTGGCTCTCATGAATCGGAAATAAGGAGAGCATTTCATGGTTCTTGACTCCCCCAAGCTGCTCACCATCTACAACAGAATGAAGTTCTCCCAATTTCTGGTCACTCTTCATTTCCCCAGTGAGTATAGTGGTTCTTAAACTTTATTTGTTTTTGGTGGGAGCTAGTATAGGCCGTTTTTCCTCTAGAAAAATTGCACATATTTTGCAGAATTCCAGATATCTCATGAAGCCCTGTGTTGGCCATCCACGTACCTTCAGTTGAGGAGCCTTGGCCCAGAGGGCTGGCCTGTGGAGATTTACAGAGCTGAGTGCAGGAAATGGAGAAGCAAATGACCCCAGGTGAGGAGCGGGTCCCTCTTGCCCTGCAGGAAAATAGGTTAATTTCAGACTTAGTTCAGCCTCTTCTGCACACACCAAAGAGGAATATATTCTAGACATGCATCCTTCGACAGATGGGTGGGGATTCTCATTTAGCCTGCGGGAAACACCGTTTAGCTTTGTCTCCCAACCGTCTCAACTAAATGTGGACACAGATGGTCAAGAAATAAAAACATTTAAAGGGTCTGAACCTTAAAAGGGAGGAACAAATTCAAACGGAAGAGGTAATGTACAAGGAAATAGACTTAACAGGAAATAGACAAGTTTAAATTTACCTAATATCTCTTGACTGATTCGGAGGGACAACATAATATTAATATAAAGACAACTCTGTTGTTAAAGATTTGAGTTCCCTGAAATACAATTTGCAGTTAATTAAGAGACTGACTGGCAGAAACTGTACATTTCAGGCCAGATAAATACACTAGAATAGGGGCTGGAAAACTTCTTAAAGGACTGGAAAGTAAGTATATACTGTTCTTTGGACCACAAAATCCCCATCACAACAATTCAGTTTTGCCATCATATCTTGAAAGCAGCCACAGGCAACAGGTGAATGAAGGAGTGTGGCTGTTTTCCAACAAAATTTCACTTATGAACACTGAAAGTAGAGTTTCATGTAATTTTCATGTCACAAAATATTCTTCTTTTTATTTTTTATAACCACTTAAGAACCTTAAAGCCATTATTAGCTCATGAGATGTACAAAAATGTGTGATGGGCTGGTTGCCTGCAGGCCATAGCGTGTTGACCTCCAACACAGAAAATGAGGCTGAGTGATTTTTTTAAAATCAATTGGAAATGGACAGCGGTACAGAAATTAGGAGAGGAAAAGAAAAGTAGAAGATAAATTCAGCTAGCTTTTTTTCTCACTGAAGTTAAAAATGTGTACCACTCTATTTTTAAAATTCATTCATTCCTTCATTCATTCACACTACCCTGAATAACAGGAAAATGAAGAGAGAAATTAACATTTGATCAATCAGTGTTAACGTGTTCATAAACATGTTATTTGTGTGCCGGACCTTCCTGCAGGGTGAGCGTGATCTCAGCTTTCAAGGTAAGGCATCTGATGTGGAACAGGGAAAGTTGGTCCAGGGAGCAGGGCTGCCAGCTGAGTCCAGGGGTGTCCGCTTCCAAAGCCCATTCACCTGCTACTTCAGCGTGTAAGGGTTTTAATGATTCTTGACCTGCTTTTGGACCCAGTACTTCATATTCTGTATGCCATTTATTATCTCATTATAGTTGCGGAAGTCTGCAGTTAAGAGGGAATTTCAATCCTGCTGAGCTGGTATATGGCAGAACCAGGAGGCATCATTAAGAACCTAAACTTACCAAAGGCACAAACAAGCCCACCAAGCTTAGAAAGTTGGTACCTTAATGACGCAGATGGTGTTTCACTGCATAGAATGTCAGTCGCGAGGCCGTACAGAGGTGAGGGGCCCTTCTGTGCAAGTGGCAGCAGCCTGCAGGCTTGGGTAGCTCCTCTTTGCCAGCAACTGTGCTGAGAGCATCTCATGCGCATGGCAGCAAACACTACTTCAATCCCAGTTTTGCAGAAAGGAGACCAAGGCACAGAGAGGCTGAGTAATTTGGGCTCTGGAATTACTTGTAGGTGCTCATGACCTGGTTCATCATCACATCTCTCCTTTAGAATGTACTTTTCACACAGAAAGCGTTTTCCTCTGACTTGTAGTTATATTCCTAGAATTTCGAACAGTGCTGCATGTATCAATACTTCAAGAATATTTGTGAAATAACAGAATGAGGAAAGAAATGAATGAATGAGTAGATGAGTGAGTGAATTTACCCACTGTGACACAGTGAACAGGTCCCAGAGCAGCGGTGGATGAATGTCCACATCTCATTAACAACCTCCAGCTCCTGCGGAGAAACGTTAACAGGCGTGTGAAGAATTACTGACCATCAGAAATGAAGAGGATGGTGATCATCTCTGGATTTATAATAAGCTCTGTGAAAATAGTACGATTTATGAAAACCCAGTATCCACTTTCATGGCCATATCTGAGCTGCAAAGCCAAGTATTGTGCCCACGATTAGACAGAGCAGTGGTGTTTTCTAAACCACATCATGTTTTCTTAATGTGTTTTAAGCAAAGCGACTCATCTAGGAAGCACTTCATAAATATTTGCTGTTAGGATTAGAACAGGGCACAAGAGGTGGTTTGTTGGTATGGCCAAGCGGGAAGACTTAGTAAAATTGGCTGCAGACGGTTGTGTCTGAGTGGGGCCTTCAGAGAGGAGAGCAGGGAGGAAGAAGGAGGGCAGGAGCGGGGCAGTGGGGAGGAACTGGTGATTCGAGCTGGCGGGTGGGTATACCAACAAGCATATGGAAGCAGCCAGGGAGTGCTCTAGTTTCTGAGACTTTGTCAGTCTATTCTTGTCGACAAGGGGGTACACCTACAGCATTTCTATTGAACTTGTGCTGGAGCCAGAGGGGCCTGGAGACCTACAGAGCAGGCTGATGAAGTGCTCCTGGGAGATGGCCTGGCGGTCACCCAGGAAAGGGCAGTGATTCGGAAGCACTGAGATCGGAGGCCCCAGTGGGCACCGAAGCACCACCGCAGCGGACATCCGCTGGAGCCCTGGGGTCCCGCCGGGGCGGGGCTGCCTGCGGGCCGTGCACCCGCTCACGCGGCGGCTCACAGGCTGTGGCATGTGGAGGGGCCTGGGGCCTGGCGGCTTTGGGCTGGTGTCTCCTCTAGTGGGGTTTCACCACCTCGACCAGACCTCTTGGACAGTGGTGTGCACACATGCTACACACACACACACACACACACATTCATACATTTGCTCTACACACTCTTGCATGCTCCTGCCTACTCACACACGTATACACACTCACATGCACGATAGTCCCCGGAATACTCTTACGCACATTCATATACTCACGCACACACAGACTCAAGTAAACATAGACACACGAGCACACACCACACACACAAAACTCAGAGAGACACAAACAGTATACACACTCTCACATGTAACTCTTCCTCCCGCACACACCCTCATGCATATACACATTCACACATATACACTTTCATATGTGCACAACCTCACAATCCACACACACATATGACACTCACAATGACATAGACACATATGCATGCACACACACACAACGTGCCCACACACTCGTACGTAGGAATACTCACATGTCTACCTGCTCACACGCACACAGACAGACATGCACAATCACACATACACTTACTCGTATACATGCTGACCCAGATGCACTCGCACAGGCTTGGACACACATTCTCCTGAACATGGTGTCAGTCTCAAGCCTCGGATTTCACTGTACAGTCCCAGAGAGAACTTGTACGCTGTGTGCCATGAACACGACCCACAGGAAGACTCCTGCTCACGTGAGTCAGTCCGACTCCACCAGGCTACCTGCCAGGTTCAGGTTTGCCTCCCCTGCTAGAAAATTCTCGAAGAACCAGATTAGACAAATTCAAGGCAAAGCTAGCTAGGGTCAGGGGGAAGGGCCCTCTCTCTGCTCAATAACGTGGCCATTTGTGCAGCCGCCATTATTCGCCCGCCTTTGCATTATTCAGAAATCCATACATTGTGTTTGCCTTTTGTGTCCTGTGTCCAACAAGCCTCGCTTTGTCACCGTCACAAAGGCCAATCAACTCTGTGTGGCAAGTAAGTTTCAGGGACTTCTGGGCATGATGACTAATTGTAACGCAGTCTATATCCTCGAGACCATAGCTGATATGAGAAGACAATGGCAGAGAGGGAGCCCATTGAGATGAGAGAGTCCCCTGGTTCCCCCCACCGGGGGCTGAGATGGGCAACAAGGCGGCTATTGATGACGGCCACCCCAGCTCAGACCCCGGCCAAGGGGGCGTGGGTGGCATGACCACATCGCTCGGCTCGAATGCTGCTTTTGTTTGCCCGGCAGTGAAAACTGGCACGTTAGAATTAGTTCTGTTTAGATTGCTCAGAAACTCGGTGAAGAAAATTTCTGAAAAAGAAAGAGGGAGGCCTTCCCAGCCCCCTCCCCGGCCCCAGGCGTGAACCCCGGCGGCTCCTCGGCCACAGGACCACGAAGTTGAGCTCAACTATGGTGGATGTTACAGAGATATGGAGGAGGAAGCTGAGGGGTGCCCATCTACCTTCCTCTCACTGAAACTATCCCTTCCACCTGGCTCCTCTCTGCCCTATCACTGGGGCACCTGCCCTCCTGTGATGATGGTGTCATCGTCTCTGCCCAAGTCTCCGATGCTTAGTTCCTGGAGGAGAGTGGTCCTTCCTCCAGAGGCAAATAGCACTTGTTTACTCATTCGACAGGCGTTCCCACACGCCTTCTGAATGCCAGGTACCCTAGGAAGAGGGCTGGGAGAGGCTGGCACAATCCTCACCCATATTCTCACTCGCTTTAAAAAAGAAAATATTAGCCTTGATTTATTATTTTCTGATTTAAAAATGATTTCCATTTTGAAAAAAAAATTGAGTAGCCATTAAAATGGCTTTTTCTTTCTGTCACAAAATGTCACTGAACAACTAACTTTGGCATACAGTGTTCAGCCAGACAGGAGCAGGAACAACCCAGACCACCAGAAATGCTGAAAGCAAATCAATACGTTGGGTGTTATTCACTCTGATGCTACTTCTGATTAAAGTGGGGCCCTGACAAAATGACCGTTATGACTGCATATAATTTCCTGTTTTAGTTTTCTGCCCGTTGTTGCTCATTAGATTCCCTCCTCTCATTCATGGTGTGGAGACTGGAATAGACCTCAGCTTCTTATCCTAGCCTACTTTTCGGCTGAAGGTCACGAAAGCTTTTATAAAAGGCAGTGGGCTTCAGAACCTGCTACATCTATAATTTACTTATAGAAAAGCAAGTTTGTAATGGAGAAGTCTCCCCAACAAAACACCAAGACATTATCAAAACTCTACATTTATATCCATTTTAAACAAACACCTTTAACAGCGTTACTAATTGTTAAGCTGTGATTTTTTTTTTTTTTTTACATTTTTAAGATCAGCTTAAATTGTCCCTCCTAAAGGACGTAATTTCCCTGCTCTGTTGGAGTGGATGTCCTGTTAGGAGAGGAAGAAGGCCCCTGCGGACAGAGGGCGACAGGTGTTGAGAGAGAGAGCAAGCGTGGGGACCAAGAGAGGGAAGGACAGGAATGGGCGGTCCTCACAGAGCCCCAGAGGCAGCCTAAGAGACGTGACTATGAACTGGACCCCAGGGCTGAGAAGCAGCCTGTGCAGAGGGGGGCACGTTTGCAGGTGAGAAGGCTCTGGGCCTGGCTGTGCAAGCCGTGCGGAGGAGGTGGCCGCGGGGCAGCCTGCTGGTCTGGGGGTGGGGGGCTGTCTCTTATACACANCACTTCCTTCATCCCCTGCTTCCCATCTGCGTGCCCTTGGACGAGTCGCTTAAACTCCCCGAGCTTTATTTCACTTGTTTCTAAATCGGGTAAGCAAGGGTTCCCTTCGGACAGCGTTGACAACATCGTCCATAGACTAGCACAGTGGCTGGCATCTGTTCCACATGAAGCCCAGACAGTGTCATCTAACGGTTGGAACTACTAATATTATTGTTAATAGTAAATGTGGTAGTGATGTTGTCTGGATCAAATACTCCTCTCAAGCCAGGCAAAACACAATCCAGAGCAGAAATCCACCGGGTTGGGGAGGCCTTTCTAAGTCCTCAGTGTTTGCCAACCTCAATCTCTAGCGCAGGGTGTAAGGAGATGTCAAAAGATTAAGGGAGGTCACAGGCTAACAAGAGAAGTAGGTTACAATGTCCAAAAAAATTCACTAAAATGTGTTACCGGATGCTGCAGAACGCTGAGGGAGGCACCGAGCCAGTCGGAAAGGGAACAGACTTGCTCAGATGAGAGGGTTGGATGGCATCACTGACTCAATGGGCATGAGCCTGCACAAGCTCCGGGAGATGCTGACAGACAGGGAAGCCTGGTGTGCTGCAGTCCAGGCGATCGCAAAGACACGACTGAGCGATTGAGCGACGGCAGCGCTCGCTGGAGCAGGCGACAGCTGCCAGAGCAGAAACGCCTAGTGGGAACGAATCTGGCTGAGAAGAGGGGAAACCAGGTGGGCTCCAGGCCCTGCACGTCCAAAGGGAGGAAGACTCAGGTGCCCTTGGCGTTCCCATGAGCTCCCTGGCAGAACGGCCGGCTAGAATATAAAGCGTGGAGACAGAGGAGATGAGGGCATGAGGCGGGCATGGGGGTAACCGGGAAGCCCCCCTGCAAAGCCAGAAGGCAGAGGAGAGAGGCTCTGAAGGCAGTGTCAGTCGCCCTCGCCCAGCCCAGAGTTTGGTTATAACCTAAACTTCCCTCTTTGCTTAAGCTATTGTAGCCCGCCAGGCTCCTCCGTCCGTGGGATTCTCCAGGCAAGGGTACTGGAGTGGGTTGCCATGCCCTTCTCCGGAGGATCTTCCCGACCCAGGGATCAAACCCTGGTCTCCCATATTGCAGGCAGATTCTTTACGGTCTGAGCCATCAGGGAAATTGTGTTATTAATAGTCTGAAACTGGATTTTTCTCATTCCCACCTACGTGATCCTTACACAATGGCGGGATAAGTGGAAGACTTTTCAGAGCAGAGCAACAGGCGCCCTCAACTCCGCTGTGACCCACTCAGGTTCACGAAGCCCTTGACTAGTGCTCTGAGGAGTCATCAGCCACCAGGTAAATCCAATTTTCAAAAATTAATTACACAGAATAACCTGTCAAATCGACAGGCATGGTGTTTGATTCTCTCTCTCTGGAATTTAAAAATTAGATCATGTAACTCTCTCCCAGCTTACTGCAATTTGTTACTGGCCTCCAGGGTCTCAAATCTTGCCCGCTTAGCAATCTCCCCATGCCCTCTGCATCCCCCATTTGGCCAAATAAATTGAATCATGTGCAGAGCAAACCAGGCCCCTCTCCCAAGTGAGCTCAGGACAAAGTGCAAAGGGCTTCTTGTGGATTATGAGGCTCTCGATAATCTGCGCCTTCCCCCTCTCCAGTCTCGTCGCTCGTAAGGCTCTCCAGCCTCCGTTCCCCAGGCCCACTCAGTCACTGAAATCATTTCCAGTCTCTAGAATGTGCTCTGCTGTCCTATCCAGACCCTTGAACGCTGTTAACCATGATGGAGCTTCAACTGGATAGCGTGTCCTTCCCGCATCCTTTCCTTTACCTCTGCATGTCTCCAAGCTTTCTCCTTGGATGGTGCTTTCTCTGGGGCATTAGAATCAGGAACCCTTTCCTTGGATGCTTGAAAAACCATATCCTTTCCTTGCTGTGTAGCAAAGACGCCAGATGACTTGTATTCTCTTCTTGGGGTCACGGCTAGCCTAAATACCCCAGCTTCACTAGCAGTTTGGTGGGTTGTGTGATGAACTTCTAGCCAGTGAAGGAAGTGGTCAGCGTCAGTAACAAGCAGTAGACGGAATGTAGCCCCTGTCATTGTCATCATCTGTTCTAGTAAGGCAGGATAGTTAACAAATAGGAATCAAAGAAAATCTCAGCTGAAAACCTGTGCTATAATGGGGGCTTCTCCACCGACTCAGTGGGTCAAGAGTCCACTTGCAGTGCAGGAGACACAGGAGACGTGAGTTCGATCCCTGGGTCAGGAAGATCCCCTGGAGGAGGAAGTAGCAACCCATTCCAGTATTCTCGCCTGGGAAATCCCATGGACAGAGGAGCCTGAGAGGCTACGGTCCAAAGGGTCGTAAAGAGTCGAACACAACTGAGCAACTAAGCATGCCAAGGGAGCACAGCGTAGTGGATTCCATGTCAGTGGGTGTCAGAGATCAGGGGGAGCCTGCCGCGGAGGTGGCCGGAGAAATCTCAGCTAGATTACAACAAGAGCAGGAAGCGTGATGGGAGGTCAGTGCCAGTCAGGGATGAGCAAAGGCACGTTCACAGTAGGGCGAGTTAAGAAACCTGAGTTTTATTCTGATTGCAGCTGGACATCACTGGACTAGTGTCTTGGGAAATCGGATCTGATTTAAACATTTCAGGTACTCTGCAAACACTAGGGAGGGGTTGATAGAAGAAGCTACTGTGGGAGGGACTCGAGGAGAGAGGATGGGAGCTTGAACCAGAGTAAGAAGGGGAAGATGTTAAAAAAAAAAAAATTGGATTCCAGATGTGTTCTGGACATAGAACCATCATGGTAGGGTGGTAAAAGGAAAAATAGGAATTGAGAGTGACTTTTATGATTTGGGGTCTGGCCACAGAGTGGACATCGAAAAAATTGCCAGAAAAATGATTTGGAGTTGGGGAATTAAGAGTTCTGTTTTGGACACGTTCTGTTAGAAATTCTTAGTAAATCTCCAAGTGAAGAAGTCAGGGGTGACCTTGGTTGACTCCTTTGGATGCAAAGTAGAAGACTGAGCGGGAGATGTAAGTGAGAGAAGTATCAGTGCTTATAGATGGTATCTGAAAGCTTCAGTGTTTTCGGAAGTGACAGGTCAGCTGTGTCAAGCTCAGCTGAGTCACTGAGTAAAAGGAATTCAGATAACTGACCAAAGACCCTACCAAGATAGTACCTTAATAATGTCTGCTTAGTTGCATATGCAAAAAGTGGAGGGTGAGGAAGTGGAGAATATGGATATGAGATGGCTCTGGAGGAGTTTTAAAATTAAGAGGGATGAAGAAATTAGACTTCAGCTGAAGCGCCCTGTGGAAGGTCTATTTTTAATTGCATTTAAGATGGGCCATAAATGAATGGATGAGTGGGTCAATTTTGATGCTGAGGAGAAGCCCAGAGCCAATTGCTTGGTGCTGTGTGCACCCTGCAAACAGCACTCTGGCCTTGTGGGCGCCACACAGAGCATTGTTTGGCATCGGCTTATCAAAGACACAGTTCATTTCTCAAAAGCCTTCATGGAAAAACAGCCATAAATTTTCCTTTCAGGACTGGGGCTATTCCAGGTGTTTCCTGGAGGATCCAGGTGGGTCTGTGAAAGTACTTCCCAGGGAGGCCTGGTACTTTCCTTGCCCAGCAGGCTAGGTTCTGAGAAATCCTGTTGCAGTTATCAGACATACAATTTGTATTGTGTCTGCAAATAGGTAGCAGTCCACAGAGAGAGCTTTCAGTCGAAAAACCAGACTTGATGTCAGGATTCTTCTCAACAGCCTGCCTTAATTTTTTTCCCCATAATTTTTTTTCTCCTTCCTTAAAAAAGAAAAAAAAAAAGAGGAAAAGAAATTTGAGGAAGAAAAACATGCAAATGAAAAAAGCCTATCTGTTTTTCAAATTAGCCCAAAGCAAGCAACATCAAATCAAGACCCCTCTACTGCAATCTATTATTTCAGTGAGCATTTCACTCCCCAGCACCTGAATAATGTTCTCTGAAGGCTGCTTCATCAATAAAGCACTCTGGTGAAGTTTTGCAGGCCTAGAATAATGAATAACAATTAGAGGCATTTAAAAAGTAATATTTTTTCCTGCAATTTGGAAATTGATTTATGAATTTGGGGATCCTCCAACTTCATCAAATAAGTGGTTTCTTCAATCGAGTTCTTTTGCCAGCTGAGAAAAGCCCCCTGAAGGCTGGCAAGCTTGTGGAACTTTCTTGCCAGTTTATTGATTTTGATAGAAAAGAAACTTGTGACATTTAACAAAATTTGACTATGTCCATGAAGAAAAACCAGAGTCATTTTCACCTAGGTAATTACTACATGGAAACCATTACTCAAGCAGTTTGGATTTCTCATCACTTGATCCCAGTTTTCTCAAGAGGATTTGTCTAAGGAGCTTCAGAATGTTTTATAAATATGTCTCAAAAATTTATGAAAGAGGATAGAGTCTATTCTGTCATCATTAAAAAGCAGTTGATGACTGACAAATAGATAATATATGATAGGTAGGTAGGTATATCGATGCTGTATATCCAACTCTGTGCGACCCCATCGATGGTAGCCCACCAGGTTCCCCCGTCCCTGGGATTCTCTAGGCAAGAACACTGGAGTGGGTTGCCATTTCCTTCTCCAGTGCATGAAAGTGAAAAGTGAAAGTAAAGTAGCTCAGTTGTGTCCAACTCTCAGCAACCCCATGGACTGCAGCCCACCAGGCTCCTCAATCCATGGGATTTTCCAGGCAAGAGCACTGGAGTGGGGTGCCATTGCCTTCTCCGGAGGTCTATCAATAGATAATAGATGATACCACATTGAGAGAAAGCACCACGCCTCTAGACCTGTGATTCTTGTTTTCTGGCTGCGCTGAGTCTTTGCTACTGTGGGTGGGCTCTCTCGAGTTGCGGTGCGTGGGCGTGGGGCTTCCCTTGTTGCAGAGACAGGCTCTCGGCATGCGGAACCTAGTGGGTGCACACGGCCTCAGCAGTTGGAGTGCCGTTGTCCTGTGGCACGTGGCATCTTCCGAGACCAGGGGTCAAACCGAGACCCTTGAATTGGCAGGTGCACTGTTAACCACTGGATCACCAGGGAAGTCCCTGGATCCATGATTCTCGGCATAAGGAAGAAAATTGACTTTGTCTCCAAGTTCTCCTCCTCCCTTCCCACGCTTTTCCCACCATCAGCAAGCTACTTCCTCCCATGGTCCACCTTTCTTGAACGTCGTAAGGGCTCATGGCTGCATCACGTGCCTTCCTACAAAGTGAAAGACATTACGAAGAATTAGAGATGCATCCAGATTTGGCTTCTCATATCTTTTCCTCCTCTGTCTGCTTAGACTTTCTTGATTCATTTTGACAAACTTGAATCATTTCATCACTATACAACTCCCATGATCCGTTAACTTAGAAGGATAGTTCAATCAACAAACCTTTATTGAGCTTTCACAGAGCTCCAAGAACTGACATGTGCTTTAAGCATACAGAAATAGACCTAAAAGGATTCTCAATCTAGACACTAGAGCAATAGAGAGAAAATGAAATAACTATAGTAATATAAAAATAAATGTCTGCCTCTTTTCCTTTTTACTTGATAGTCTCATGACAACAGAGAATAGGTTCACTTATAATAAACATACAGAACGGTTTTATTTGGTACTTTGTTCTAGAGGTTGCCTCCCTGATATCATACCCACATCATCCTTCTGAATTGACTTGACTCTTTCAAATCAATGATGTTAAACCACAAAGTCCACCAACATCTCAAGTGTGTTATGGAGCATAGCAGCTGCCAAGCAGCAAGTTGCAAGACTGGGCTGATCCCTTGTACTTCGGTGGGTTGAACTCTCTATAGCTTCTGTCCCTGTTGGGCTCTATGCTCCAAGGAAGGCCACAGAATTGATCTTTGTGCCATGGGCAAGGTTCTCACTAAAATAATATTCAAGTGCTCTCTGAGGACTGTTTTATCACTGAGAGGCAAAATATTTTAACAACCAAAAGTCCATCCTGTTCTTTGGAATTCTCTACTTCTGTGTTCCTTGCCTAGATTATTCTTACAGAAGCAATATCTCAATTCTCAAGCTCCTGTTGAAGATTTCAGGTCTTTATTTTTACTTACAGCCTCAATATGCTTTATGTTCTGGATATTGGGACACATGCTCCCAACAACTCCTCTTGGATCTTCTACAAATGTTCGAAATGAACAAAGCTGAGGAAGCCGCTTGTCTGACATCTAGAAGCTGCAGACCTGGGTCCCAGCTCTAGGCTGGGTGTTTACAACTGGGTGTAAATTGGGAAGGACCTGCGTTGTTGATTTAATTAGTATAGGGCGAGGCTGCCTATGTGTTCCTTTACATGTTTCCTAGGTGATTTTAATACAGTGGATCTCAACCTTGTCTGTTTCAAATATCCCAGTGTGCAACCTGCGCCCCACTTTAATTAAATTGGAAACCCTGGGAGTGGAACCCAAGCACCAATATTTTTGAAAGCTCCCAAATGATTTCTCTGAGCAGTCCAAATGGAAACCAGCGCCCCAGCCCTGCTGGCTATTAGCTGTGTAATCTTAGTCCATAGTTTAACCTGACTAAGCCTCAGTCTACTAATCTGTTAATTGAGGATAATTATCATGCCTGTTTCAGAGAGTGTTATAAAGATTATGTGACATGATTTATGGAAAAAACTTCACAGTGTTTAGCACATAATAAATACTCGATAAATAAAACTATCACCATCTTAGTCAGCTCGGGCTGTCATAACAAAATACCATGGACTGGATGGCTGAAACAACAGAATCCTATTTTCTCACAGTCCTGGAGGCTGGCTGTGCAAGATCCAGATTAGGTTCTAGAGAGGGCTCTCTTCCTGGCTTACAGACAGGCTCCTTGCTGTGTCCTCACATGGCAGAGCTCTCTCTCCTTTCCTTGTCCTCCGAGGCCACAGTCCCATCAAATCAAGACCCTACTCTTGGGATCTCATTTAACTTTGTCTCCTAAAGATCTCAGCTCCAGATAAGTCACGGTGGGGGCTGAGGCTTCAACATATGAGCTTTGAAAGGGGATACCGTTCAGTCCATAGCAATCAAATTATCTATTTCCAAAACTTTACCGCTTGGGTGACTAAACATCCAGATTTGCCCATTGTGTTCATGGTTTCAGTGCTTAAAATCCTTTATCCCAGGAAACCTCTGTGGCACTGTACCCCGTATCTAAGACAGAATCCATTACTAGCCTGGAATCTTCTCTTGAATCTACTTTCTATCTCTGATCGATCATCAAATCTGAGTAATTCTAACTTCTAAAAATATAGGTTAGTTTTGCCTCCATATTCCCACTTTTACTCCTATCTCCATTGGTTATGCCCTGGTTATCTCCCACCCAGAGCGTTGCAGGACCCCTCCCCGCCTTTCACTCTAAACCAAACCCAAGCACAAGTCAGAATCCCCTGAGGTCTTGTTAAAGCAGAAATCACTGTCTCTCTTTTCTTCCCTGAGGTTTGATTGGGTAGGTCTGGAGCACTGAGAATTTGCACTTCTAACAGGTGATGCTGATGCTTTTGGTTCCCCAACTTTTGCGTCCTGAACTGAGAGGCTGGGTGGTTTCCACTCTACCCATCCACAGCCATTGGAGAGATGGAGCCCGCTGGAGATTCCAGAAGCGTGCGGGTCATGCAGCAGCAGCGTGCCCATCCAGGGCCCCTTTGTGGGTTGCAGAATTCCATGTCAGCAGGAAAGCCCTGGCACCAAACAAGCCTATTATCAAGTGACCTGCTCAGCTGTGAACTCTCTTTATCCCATCCTCATTTCTGTTCCCAACAGTTACTCCTCACTTAAAAGGCTGAGTCAGCTGCTCTTCACAAACGATTTAGGTTGGGACACCCCTGACTTGTGAACTGGACCGTGTTGTCATTCACCGTGCTCAAGACCTCAAGATGATACAGACTCCTCACCAACTCAAGGTAGAGTCGATGTCTCTGGACAACTGGGAAATTGCTTCTCCTGAAAAATCTTCATCAGGTCTAAATATATTTATTAACATATTCACTCAGGCAGGACAAATTGTACATTCTCTGTACCCATTCATTCATCCTTTCTTTCATTTATTCAGGATTTGTTGTGCCTGCTATGTACCAGGATCAGCCATGTAGCAATAATGAGATCATTCAGAGATTCTTCCAAATCCCATTATGTTTAGAGTCTAGGGAAATAAGTTCCTTGATGTCTGAAACTTAAGCAGAAACTCAACTTCCCTGATTCTGGTATTCCCTCTTATGTAAAAAGCAAAACTTTTCCCCCTCTGCTCTTTGGCCTCAGCATAAACAATCTGATCAACCCCTAAAGTTTCTACCAGCTGCCATGTTCTTAAGATATGGATACACATACTCCCCACATGCATGTATCTTCCACGTCTTATTAAGCACCACTTCTTTGGTGAAGCTTCCATCAGCTTATTGTATTAGATATTATTGTTACTTAATAAATTGTCTCTAATCTTCTCAGCTTAAAATAGCATATATATCTTCAGGTTTCTCTGAAAGAAGAATCTGGGTGCAGCTTCACGGTGTCTCACGTGGCTGTAGTCAAGGTGTCAGCTGTGGGTCTGTAGTCTAATCTGAAGATGCAGCTGGAAGAGGATTCACTCAAAACATCCCTGCTAGGTGCTGGCAGCATTCAGTGCCTCGGGGGCCATTGGACTGAAGACCTCAGTTCTCCTCTGAGTGGTGAGTACTGGCCGTGCCTTGTTGCCCATCCTGTGGCCTCTCCCACACGGCAGCTTGTTTCACCAAGAAGGCAGTAGAGAGAGCCAACTAGCAAGATGGAAGTCACAACTTTTCTAATGAAATCCCAGGGATGACATCCCATCACCTCGTCTTTTCTTCGTGAAACTGATCAGTAAGTCCAGTCCACATTCAAGACCGAGAAATGTGAATGCGAGGAGGCGGGGCTCCTGGCAGGAAGCCTGCCTGCCGCGTGCACAGCCGGTCCTTCTCTTGGGTGCTCCTGTAGGACCCGTCCTCGACAGCGCTGGACCCTGGGTGGCCATGTGCCACATGCCCAGTCGTGTCTAACTCTTTGCAATCCCTTGGACTGTAGCCCACCAGGCTCCTCTGTCCATGGAATTTTCCAGGCAAGACTACTGGAGTGGGTTGCCATTTCCTCGTCCAGGGGAATCTTCCCCAGCCAGGGATTGAAGCTTTATCTCCTGTGTTTCCTCCATTGCAGGCAGATTCTTTACCTGCTGAGCCACTGAGAAAGCCCTGTGCGTTATAAGTCAATAGGACTAGGTGTTATACGTCAACCAGCCTAAGTCATGATGTGTGGGCCAACACCAATCCAAATGTCACTGTGTGGGTTTATTTTCTATGAGATCAATATTTAAATCAGTAATAATTTAACAAAATAATTAACATAGGTGACCTTAATGCAGTCAGTTGAAGACCTGAAGAAATCAAAGACTGAGGTCCCTCAAGGAAGAGAGGTTTTTACTTTCAGATGACTTTTGTATTCAAGCCGCAATAGCAACTCTTTCCTGGGTCTCCAGAGTATCAGCCCGCTCTGTAGATTTTGTACTTGTCAGCCCCACAGTCTCAAGAGCTGATGTCTTAAAGTAAATCTCAGTCTTTCTCTCTCTCCCCCAAGATAGGTAGATAGGTAGATAGATAGATCTACGCGCGC
>SJYV01011416.1:348025-382056 GCA_006410875.1 Neotragus pygmaeus | reverse complement strand
TGGTGTCATCTGCATACCTGAGGTTATTGATATTTCTTGCGGCAATCTTGAATCCAGCTTGTGTTTCTTCCAGTCCAGCGTTTCTCATGATGTACTCTGCATAGAAGTTAAATAAGCAGGGTGACAATATAGAGCCTTGACGTACTTCTTTTCCTATCTGGAACCAGTCTGTTGTTCCATGTCCAGTTCTAACCGTTGCTTAGTTCATGCAGAGAACTGATAAAATCTGACATATTCTTAGAGTGGCCCATTTTAACTGCTTTTTATACAGAACAGAAGCAGAAGGATCAATTGGATGACTATTGTGATTATTTACGTGGGGGATATTCTGGGTTTGACAAAGGATGGATGGTAATAGTGAAAGTGGCTAGTTTTGAGTTTTTTGCTTTGCTGTGTTTTACTTTGTCAGAGATGATTAGGAAACACTGGATTTCTAACGTTAATTTTCATGTTTATTAGCTAGTCAACAGAAAGCATTAGGTACATAAGTTTATATACAAGCCAGAGATTTAGAGTTCTGGACAGTTGGTATATGAATACAAATTGATGAAATTAGTGAGACAATAAATGATTTTATATTTAGAGCTAATAGAAAATATTACAGTGGTGAGCCCTGGGGCATGTTGTAATTTAGAAGTGGTCAGCTGTCAAGGAACCATGGAAAGAAACTCATATAAGAGAAAAAAAAAAAAAAAAAACCAGGGCTAGGACTGTTTAAGCAGGCTGGTTGAAGTATTTCATAACTTAAGGGTGTAGAAATGACTTTTTCTAACAACATTTCAAAGAGCCCCTGGAAGCCATATTCATGAATGTTGCATTACGTGAGTTGTTGTATCATGAGTAATGATGCAGCCAGCAATACAGTAAAAGGTGTTTTGAAGCAGAAGAGGCAATAAATGCATATTTGTCTATAGGACTAAGGCATTGGGTAAAAACAGAGTCAGTACCCCATTCTTTTATATTTGAAGACAATAAATGAGCCATGGGTAACATTTTTGACAAAAAATGTGAAGCAATGTTTCCTAGACTTGACCAGGAAGAGATGGTATTTTGACACTATGAAAAATCTCCACATGCACATTTTGGACAGTAGTAAATAAATACTTGTCTCTACCTATGATTCCAAGTCACCATTAAATCACTACATGCTAAGTCCCTTCAGTCATGTCTGACTCTTTGAGACCCTCTGGAATGTAGCCCTCCAGGCTCCTCTGTCTATGGGATCCTCCAGACAAGAATATCAGCCCATATTTTTTATAATTCATTTTAAAATAAATTGTATATATAGGAAAGGGTATCATAAAAATATTTCCCTTGGATCCTAATGCAACTTAAGGATAGCTCTGGTTTCAATTTTGTGTTCAGATTTTGAAACTGTATTGTTATATAAGAAAATTCTCTAATCTAAGGAATATATATAGGAAACATTTAGAAATAAATGGCTCAGTGTCTGAAATTTACTTTTAAATGATTCAGAAAAATATTATACAAGCAAATATTTACATGGTAAATTAAAAAATATTTTTAGCTCTTTATTTAAATTTTTAAAGATATAAGGTAAATTAAAGAGCTACTTATTGAAATTGTTAAAAGTTATTTTGAATCTTAGATATGTGTACTATTCTACTTTATGTTATTCTGTTTTACTTTAGTATACTTTATTGTAAATTAACTTTATTTCCCAAAATATAATGCTATTAATCAGGAAAATGTAGCAAATCCTGGTTATGTGAAACCATAAATAGATCCTGTACCAATCAGAATAATATATATTCTAAATGTTTATGAATCAAATAAACAAAGATGAGTTGCTATCTTTTTTATATATTTTGTCATTTTTATGTTCTATTTTTTCAACTACATCTTTAAAGAAATTTATTTATATCATATAAAAAGGAACCAATTTATAGGCACACTGCTAAAAAACTTGACTATTGGTGTAAAAGAATATAATGATCATACATAACTTAAGCAGAGATCTCTTATTTTATTGTTTTAACATAATCTGATTTGAAAAAATACTAATATAATGTTATATCTTAATTTTATTTATAGTTATAGACTAATGATTATTCAATCACTAAGAAGCCCTTTGATACTTGGAAAGAGATGGCACTGAATATAATTTGCAAGACAGAAATTTTATAATGAGATGAATCTGAGGCAAAGCAGGCTAAAAGGCTGAGAGAAAGTAACCCTACTTCTGATCTCACTTTTTTACAAATATAATATGATCATTGACATGAACAAAATAAGTATTGAACTACTCAGAAGTAAGTAATTCAAATCCAATAGGATTTTTGCTTCTAAATTTCTAAAAAAAAGAAATGATGTTTCTGATGATCTTAGCAAATGCTAGTTAATCATACTGGTAATAAGGGTGTCTACCGTGGATGCTATTCATCACAATGTCAGGACTTAATAGACTTATGGGTGGACCTACAGAGCCTTATGCTGAGTGAGTTAAATCAAAGAGAGAAAGAAAAATACTGTGTTATCATTTATATATGGAATATAAAAAATAAAACAATCAAATGTATATGACAAAACAGAAACAGACACATAGATACAGAAAACAACCTAATGGTTACCAGTGGGAAGAGAGAAGGAGGGAGGGGTGAAATAGTGCCATGGGATTAAGAGAAAAAAACCTACTATGAATAAAATAGGTAAACAAAGTGATATTTTACAGTGTAGAGAAATATAGTCACTTTTGTGATAGCTTTAGTTAGAGCTAATCTTTTAAAATATTGAATCAAGGACTTCCCTGGAAGTTCAATGGTTAGGACTTTGCTTTCCAGGGCAGGTGATGGGGGGGTTTGATCCCTGATTAGGGAGCTAAGATCTCACTTGCCTTGTGGCCAAAAAAATGAAAGTATTAAAAAAAAAAGTACTGTAACAAATTCAATAAAGACTTTTAAAATGGTCCAAAAATATTGAATCACTGTTGTACATCTGAAACAAATATAATATTGTGAGTCAGCTATACTTCAATATATACATATATAGAGAGAGGAAGAGACATTTTCAAAAGGACAATAGACTGATTAGTAACAAAGTGGTTCATTGCATTATCTTCAGTATTTCTTTATGGCTTCCTAAATTTCCATGTCAGTAGCTACAGAACAAGCCTAGAAAATGGGAAATTAAAATGCATATACATTTTGCATTTGGAGTTTATCCTTTTGCTCTTGTTTTTCTTTCTTTCTTTTTTTTTTTTCATTTTTATTGGACATAAGAAAATATTCCCTAAGGTAAAAAGGAACAGTTTAAGCATACTGCTGTTTTTTTCCTTATAGTCAAAAGGAAAATCAGAGTTTTGATAAAGCCTAGTAATTTAAATTTTCTCTGGTCTCTGAAACTTTCTGCATGGTCAGTTTTCAGGCAAGGCATACTGTGAATCTGTCACATTTGTATTTCAGGAAAAAACAGAGTAAAAGTGAATACCATTTATCCATGACACAACCATATTGTTCTTAAATATTTTGAGATATTTGAATTTGGATCTTTTTTGCATTTCCTTTCTTATAATATGTATTTTTGAATTTATGAAAACTGTAGTAATACTTTTATTTTTCTGCATTTCAGCTCTTCAGTCATTTTGGTGTTATCAGAGGCAAACGATTTCAGACTATGATCTCTGCACTCCAGTATACTATCTATTCTTCCTCTGATGGTCCCACTGTCTAGGTTCAGGGTTCAGTTCTTATTGATTAAATGAAACCTCAATATATGCATTATATTTCTTCAGTTTTAATGATGAAATGTGTATTGTGTCTTTAAAATAACTCTCTGATAGTCTTATGGAGATCTTACACATTTTAAAACTAATACAGCTTTTGTAATTTTTGTTTTATATCTTTCTATTTATTTAAAAGATCTAAGCTATACCTTGAAAAATGAAGCCAGAACAAACCTGATTCATGTTCACAAATGTTTTTTCTTCTTTCTGCTGTGCCCTTCTCTTAGGCTTTTGTCCTGTTTCTGGCCTTTTCAGAATCCTACTTTTATAAAAGCTCTTTAGCTTTGCTTGTAAGTTGCAGTGATTTTACTCAAGCTTAGCTTTTCAATTGCCATAGGTAGAATTTTTGTAAAAGTTAAACTTTGTTTTTTTTTTTAATTTGATATCAATATCTGTATACATTTGTTCTACAATTTTGAATAATTTGTTTGAAGTAAAACTAGCTATCAGGTATAAAAGTGATTAAACTTTAAATGAACATTCTTGCTCAAAGAGCACTTTTCCTCACCAGAGTTATTTGGATTAGAGAGATCTGGTAGACCTCCTGTAAACCCCAGCTTACACATAAAAGCACATACATATTTTGTTATATTGAAAATTACAATGCAAAAAAAGAAAAAAAAATTTCAAAAGTATCTATTTGAATTTGTCAAGTTGTCAGTTTTACATATTGGCTTATATTTCTGGAGAGATGCCACATTTACAGAAAGAAATAAGGGACTCATCAGCATGTGTTTGATTTGGTATTTAAAGAATAAATTCTGGATGTGGTTGAATAGGAAAAACATAGATAATTAATAAAATGGACCTTAGGATGATACCTATTATCAGGCCAATAGTTAGATTTTAGAAGAGGAATAGAAGCAAAAAGGAGAAAAATGAACAGCCAGTAACGGAAGAGAATTATTTCAGCAAACCAAGAGCAGTTGTGTCAAAGATGTGTCATGTAAATGACAAATCAGAAGAAGGGTGACTAGATACTGAGAAATGTTCACTGGAGGTGGCAACACAAAGGAAATAGTGACATTGATAAACAGCAGTTACAATGAATGTTGGAAGGAAAATGTTATTGTGAAGGGATACAGTTTTGTAAGCAAGTGGAAACAGAGCTGATATAAATGAAGTATTCCTAGACAGAAAGTAGAGAAATTAAATATAGCTCTGGGAGTGATATTTTTAAGTGGCTCATTTTATGAATTTATCATAGTCAATCAGTGTGTAATAACTATATTTTTGTCTATTTATTTGACATGGTCTAAAGACTATCTCAGTTCAGTTCAGTGGCCCTGTCCTGTCCATCTCTTTGTGACCCCATGGACTGCAGCACACCAGGCATCCTGCCCATCTCCAACTCCCAGAGTCACTCAAACTCAAGTCCATTGAGTCAGTGATGTCATCCAACCATCTCGTCTTCTAACGTCCACTCCTCCTACTGCCTTCAATCATTCCCAGCATCAGGGTCTTTTCAAATAAATCAGTTCTTCATATCAGGTGGCCAAAGTATTGGAGTTTCAGCTTCAGCATCAGTCCTTCCATTGAATATTCAGGACTTATTTCCCTTAGGATGGACTGGTTGGATCTTCTTGCAGTACAAGGGACTCTCAAGACTCTTCTCCAGCACCACAGTTCAAAAGCATCAATTCTTCAGTGCTCAGTTTTCTTTATAGTCCAACTCTCACATCCATACATGACCACTGGAAAAACCATAGCTTTGACTAGATGGACCTTTGTTGGCAAAGTAATGTCTCTGCTATTAATGTGCTGTCTAGGTTGGTCATAACTTTTCTTCCAAGGAGCAAGCATCTTTTAATTTCATGGCTGCAATCACCATCTGCAGTGATTTTGGAGCCCCCCAAAATAAAGTCTGACANTCACCATCTGCAGTGATTTTGGAGCCTCCCAAAATAAAGTCTCTCACTGTTTCCACTGTTTCCCCATCTCTTTGCCATGAAGTGATGGGACTGGATGCCGTGATCTTAGTTTTCTGGATGTTGATTTTAAGCCAATTTTTTTACTCTCCTCTTTCACTTTCATCAAGAGGCTCCTTAGTTCTTCATTTTCTGCCATAAGGGTGGTGTCATCTGTATATCTGAAGTTATTGATATTTCTCCTGGCAATCTTGATTCCAGCTTATGCTTCTTCCAATCCAGCATTTCTCATGATGTACTCTGCATATAAGTTAAATAAGCAGGGTGACAATATACAGCCTTGATGTAATCCTTTCCCTATTTGGAACCAGTCTGTATTTCCATGTCCAGTTCTAACTGTTGATTCCTGACCTGCATACAGATTTCTCAGGAGGCAGGTCAGGTGGTCTGGTATTCCCATCTCATTAAGAATTTTCCACAGTTTATTATGGTCCACACAGTCAAAGGATTTGGCATAGTCAATAGAGCAGAAGTTGATATTTTTCTGGAACTCTCACTTTTTCAGTGATCCAATGGATGTTGGCAATTTGATCTCTGGTTCTTCTGCCTTTTCTAAATGCAGCTTGAACATCTGGAATTTCTGGTTCATGTACTGTTGAAGCCTGGCTTGGAGAATTTTGAGCATTACTCTACTAGCATGTGATATGAGTGCAATTTTGTGGTAGTTTGAGTGTTCTTTGACATTGCCTTTCTTTGGGATTAAAACGAAAACTGACCTTTTCCAGTCCTGTGGCCACTGCTGAGTTTTCCAAATTTGCTGGTATGTTGAGTGCAGCACTTTTATAGCATCATCTATTAGGATTTGAAATAGCTCAACTAGAATTCCATTACCTCACTAGCTTTATTTGTAATGATGCTTCCTAAGGCCCACTTGTCTTTGCATTCCAGGATGTCTGTTTCTAGGTGAGTGATCACACAATCATGTTATCTGGGTCATGGAGATCTATTTTGTATAGCTCTTCTATGTATTTTTGCACCTCTTCTTAATATCTCCTGCTTCCATTAGGTCCATACCATTTCTGTCCTTTATTGTGCTCATCTTTGCATGAAATGATCCCTCATGTCTATCTAACAAGTTCTAATCATGTCAAAACTTTTTGTCAATATATTTACAAACTATATAAATATACGATTTCTTACTGAGTATGTTATCTTTCTGTATTTATTTGTAGTATCATGTTTTCTGTAATATATTATTTTCAATAACTCTTTCAACTTAATTTATTTCAATGTTATTTTGTGTCTTTTTTCTGGGGTACTACTTTAACAGCTTTCTAAGTCATTTTCTTTCAGTTATTCATTTTAAAAGAGCTTATCAATTCTTCATTTTACAAAAGATGATTTTTTGTGTATTTTTCATCCTTTATAGGGTGTAAATATTGGGTTCTTTTTAGTCTTTTATCTGGTACAGTAAGAGGTTTGGAATTATAGAACTGGGAATAGTTAAAATTACTGGATATCATTTGACTAACTTATGGTTGCTTCCTTGCTATAGGGTCACTGTCAAACATTTAATTCTTCTGATCGTTCATACATCTATTTATGATTCTATGTATGGAGAAAAACATGCATGTGTTTGTTCTTCATGGTTACTCTTGGGTCACCTTCATCTCAACCTTTTATTTCTAGCTTCCTTTTCTTCCACCTTTTCTGGTTTTATTGGTATTTCTATTCACAAATATTGCTTAATTATCTATAGAGCTCTAGATTAGAGAAGGAAAAACCAAGACTTGATATTTTTTCCAGCTTTTGTTGAGCCTGTATGTATTCAATGTAACAGAAATATATTAGCTTTGGTTTTCAAACTTTAGCAACATCAAAATCATCTGGAGACTCTGACAAATACAAGTTTCCAGGGCTCATTATCACCATATCTTCTGATTCAGTAGATCTGAGGAGAGACTTGATAATTTACTTCTCTAACAAGTTCCCCAGTGATACTGATGCTGCTTTTCCAGGGATCATAGCTTGAGAAACACTGGTCTAGACTGAAAGACTGTCTCACATCATCATTATTAACTAGAAATATTGCTTCTTTTCCATCCTAAGCATAAAAGAGCTTGTGAAAGATATTTGTCCTTCTGGTATTGATGCACCTTGCCTCAAAAATTTTGGATCAAGGCTTCTAAGCATTAGTTATGCAAAATCTATTTTAAAAACTTGGAAAGTCTGGCCCTAACAACAGTATCACTGTCCATTCCATGAGCTATCTTGTAGCTGTCTTTAGACTCCTGAACTACTTCTGCACTTTCTCTTTTTTTACATTAGATCTACAGCTCTTGATATCTCCTCAGGAAATCCTTCCTATCAAATACCTGAGTGATAACACCTCTTCCTTACCAGGCAAGCAATGATGTCAGCTTTTACTAGANAACTTTAGACTCCTGAACTACTTCTGTACTTTCTCTTTTTTTACATTAGATCTACAGCTCTTGATATCTCCTCAGGAAATCCTTCCTATCAAATACCTGAGTGATAACACCTCTTCCTTACCAGGCAAGCAATGATGTCAGCTTTTACTAGAAACATATTTGTTGTTTTTATTTTAGACCAACTATGTTAGTTTTACTTACTGAAAATCTTAGTAACTTAAAACAATTTACATTCATTATTTCCAGTTACTATGGTAATGAATCCAAGGGTGGATTAGATGGGTCAGTGCTGACTCTCACAAGGCTGAAATCAAGATGCTTTCCTGGATTGGGTTATAATATGGTGATTCAACCAGGAAAGAATCTATATCTCCATTCTCATAGAGAAAGGAAATGGAAGAATTCATATTTTTATGGGTATAGAAATCCTGGCCAGAGAAGGCAAGGGCACCCCACTCCAGTACTCTTGCCTGGAAAATCCCATGAACGGAGGAGCCTGGTGGGCTGCAGTCCATGGGTTCACTAAGAGTCAGACACGACTGAAGCAACTTAGCAGCAGCAGCAGCAGCAGCAGGAATCCTGGCAATGTGCTTCTTTAAACCCACCTATGCAAAGTAGAAATTAGAGTGAGTCAGCTAGCAAAACAGAGTCATGTATAATGCAATCACATGAGTGGCCTACCTTTACCATATTCTTNTAGCAGCAGCAGCAGCAGCAGCAGGAATCCTGGCAATGTGCTTCTTTAAACCCACCTATGCAAAGTAGAAATTAGAGTGAGTCAGCTAGCAAAACAGAGTCATGTATAATGCAATCACATGAGTGGCCTACCTTTACCATATTCTTTTGGTTAGAAGAAAGTCACAGATATTTCTTACAGTGGAGGGAAAGGGTTTACATGAAAGCCTAAAACCAAAAGGCTGGTAATATGAAAGCCTTTGAAGTCTGTCCACCACATTATTGAATATCTTATAGTGCTAAGTAAAAATAGAATTTCTTTGTTGATTTTTGGAAACTTCTTTTAATTTTTCCTTCTAAATAATGTTAAATCTTAAAGTATAATGATGAGGTCACACTTCATAGGTAGCTGAAGTATAATGATAACACTAATCACTACTATTGGTATTTTTGTTTAATAAATCTTTATTTTTGTTATGATAAATCTATCTACTTCTGCTTTGAAAAGAATGCATTTGGCTGTTCCTTGCTATGCTACAAACTATTGAAATTCTGCAGACATTTGGTTTTAAATATAAAAATGAAATTAATAGTTAATGGTGAAAAGTTCAAAACAGGTATCATGTCATTTATTTTTCTAAAATGGCAGTACAGAATTCTTCCTGCCTCATAGAAAGTTAGCTTAGTAATGGAACTTGTTACAAACAAAATCTTTAATCTATATCCTAACAATCTACATTGATTTTAGAATAATATATCTCATCAGTTCAGTTCAGTTCAGTNCGTAGCCTTGACTAGACGGACCTTAGGCCATTAAATATGAAGTGTTTTGAATATTTTCTAATGTCTTAATATTCCACAATACATGCTAATTTCAATATTCAGGTTAGTCTTTGAGCAATATGTCTTTATAAATCATAAAGAGTTGTATAAAGGTTTATACAGCTATTTTCTTTTAAAAATATAACGGTTCATTGATTTCCCATATATCTTCTGTATTTTTTCATAAATAATTCATTTTTATAATAGCTATATATATAATAGTGAAATTAAAATTCTCACCTAAGATCATAATTTTGAGAAGGTATTTCTATAGTTTTACTCTCTGCAAAGCTCATAAATGTTGATACACTTATTAGTACTCTTTTATGTGTTTATTTGATGAAAGTGAAAAAATTGGCTTAAAACTAAGCATTCAGAAAACTTAGATCATGGCATCTGGTCCAATCACTTCACGGCAAATAGACGGGGAAACAGTGATGGACTTTATTTTGGGGGGCTCCAAAATCACTGCAGATGGTGATTATAGCCATGAAATTAAAAGACACTTGTTCCTTGGAAGAAAAGTTATGACCAAACTAGACAGCATATTAATAGCAGAGACATTACTTTACCAACAAAGGTCCATCTAGTCAAAGCTATGGTTTTCCCAGTAGTCATATGTGGATATAATAGTTGGACTATAAAGAAAGCTGAGCACTGAAGAATTGATGCTTCTGAACTGTGGTATTGGACAAGCCTCTTGAGAGTCCTTTGGACTGCAATTAGATCCAAGCAGTCCATCGAAAATGAAATCAGTCCTGAATATTCATTGGAAGGACTGATGCTGAAGCTGAAACTCCAATACTTTGGCCACCTGTTGCAAAGAACTGACTCATTTTAAAAGACTCTGACTCTGAAAAAGATTGAAGGCAAGAGGAGAAGGCGACAACAGTAGATGAGATGGTTAGATGGCATCACTGACTCAATGGACATGAGTCTGAGTAAACTCTAGGAGTTTTAAATAAATAAACATTTATTTGAAATAAATATTCAGAAATTGAAAATGTTGCAAATATTCAAAAATTGAAAGGTTTTTTTTACTATTTTCACTACAAAATATGTTAACACACTTATGTGTGTATTAGGAATTAGGGAATCAATCGTTCAGTGTCTTGCAAGGATTGCTGTTCCCACATGGGTTCATTATTTCTTTGCTTAAGTTGAATTTTGCCAATTTCATATTTTTATTATATTTCAAATAGTATTTCAGCACAAACTTTTTCATTTTGTTTGTTTGATAGGAACAAATTTCATCTTCCAACTTGCACCTAATTGAATGTGGATTTTGCTATAATATTATCTTGAAAATAAATTAAAGTGACCTTTATTTCACTCTTTAAAAGATGTTCATTAAGGTGGCCAAATAATATATCATGTATATTACTGTAGTTGTCTTAAAGACTACTACTTAAATTTAATATTCTTAACTAGGTTAGAAGTTATACCTCTCTAGAATTATTAGGCAGGACAATTAATACTTGGCTTCTCTTTTTCTATAAAGATCTGGTAATGAATTTTGCCTGTAAAAGAAAACACAGATTATATGTATAGTGTGTATAGATATCTGTATAGATATGTATATGTTACTTAACATATGTAAGTGAGATTATGTAGTATTTGTCTTTATGCATCTTGCTTATTTTAATTAAGCCTAGATCCTCCAAGTTCATCCATGTATCACAAATGGTGGAATTTCCTTATTTAAAGGTTAATGATATTTTATTATAAATGTAATAAAATATTATATCTATTATTATATATATATGTATGTATCAATATAAAGGATTTCCTAGTGGCTCAGCGGTGAAGAAACTGCCTGTCAATGCAGGAGATGGGTGTTTGACTCCTCGGTCAGGAAGATACCCTGGAGAAGGAAATAACAACTCATGCCAGTATTGTTGCCTGGGAAATCCCATGGACAGAAGAGCCTGCAGGGCTACAGTCCATGGGGTTGCAAAATAGTATGCACATGACTTAGTGATTAAAGATTAAACAACAACAATATATTATTATTATATATACATATAAATATGTATACACACACACACACACACACACACACACACACACACACACACACATATATACCATTCACCTGTTGAGATATTTAGGTTAAAAAAATGACCTTGTTGATATTGCTTTGAAAGAAAAATTTAGCTCATAAATTAAAGTCTATGATATGAAAATATTTCCACATTTTGGAGGGAGTATCCCCTGATGCTAATCGCTGTGCAGTTTAAGCATTTTTAAATATCTACCTTTCAAGGCACCATGGAATATATTTTATATTTATTTGACAAGAAATTCTAGCACTGTAATTAAAATGGTAAATTACATGTAAAATCTTTATTTAAACTTTAAAATTTATAGTAATGTAGGCTGCAATATTAATTCACTGTTAAACATAGTTGGGCATAGTTTTCAAATTAGTATTCTTGTTTAAGAAAACAAAATAATAACCTGGAGTAGTTTACTTAATTAAAACAGAGGTATTTCATTTGAAACAATTAATGTTACTACATTCTCAAACTATTTTGGGAAATAACTAAAATATCTCATCAAAAGAAAGAAAACATCTCATCAAAAGTTAGTTGAATGAATTTTTTAAATTCCTTGTTTACAGAGATTTTTATTCACTTGAATTTCTTATGACAAAAGTAGAAAAGAAAAGGATTTAATTTCCAGAGGGATGCTCATGGAAAGCAGCATCACTTTAAAAGTGTGTACTTCCTTTGAACGCAGCTTGTAGCCAGAACAGAAGAAAGAGGATAAGAGAAGAGTGACGTTAAAAGTGCCCTGTGGAATAAAAGAGGGGAACATATTTGTATCAAGTCATGGCTATGATACTCTAAGAAAAAAAAGAAGAGGTTCAGGAAGAATGTTATGAAAGGGAATTAGATGATGACCTGTTTCTCTCTGTGTCTGCCATCATTACAAAACTCAGCACTAATAATCTTCAATAATTATCTAGACTTTACCAACAGGATTTTCTACTTAATTTCATGCAATGCTGAGGAAAGTCAGCTTCAAAGGAGTAACAGTTGAGTGTACATCATCTTGAACATTGAAATGAATGTGTTGTAATCACTTAGAATTTTATCATTATTTATGACCTGTAGTGAGTGATATGTCGATCACTAATAACATGCTTTTCAGGCATTTGAAATGTGAGTATTCTAAATTGAGATGTACTTAACTATAAATCACATATTGGATTTTGAAGACAGGACAAAAAATAAGGAATGTAAACTCTCATGAATAAAGTGAATTATTTTATATTGATTAAATTATGAAAAGATAGTATTTTAAATAATGAGGTTAAATAAAATATATACCTAAAATAAATTTCATTTATTTCTCTTTAGCTTTTTAACATGACTACTAGCAAATTTAAAATTACATATTTGGATCTGTTATATTTCTATTTGATTACACTGATCAGTATTTTAGCCAGAGGTAGCTTCCCCAACGTGCTCTGATTACTGGGTATATACTACAAGTAACAGTTTATAATGAGACAAGATACTATCATTTACACAGTAATTGAGTTCTCAAACAACAACAACAAAAAAGATAAAGCTTATTCTGAAACTGAGTGTAATTTAGTAAACATAGGAAGTTGGAGTCTGAATACAGCAAACTGAGAAACCGATAAATGCACTTTAAGAGCATACACTAAAAAGAGGAAGACTAAGAAACAGTCAAATCAAACTGCTAATGGGAAAGTAATTAGTAAGCTCACCTTCCTTAGATAACCATTTTCTTAAAAAAGTAAATTCATTTATTACAGAGAGGCCTGTTCAATAGTATCTGGCCCTACTCAGTAATTAATTAGATAACCTAGACTTGATAACTGTTGTTGAATAAGCAATCCTGATGCTTTTGAAACAGTCATTTATGATTATTTGTTACCATAAACATGTGATACAGGTAAGATTGAGTCAAGAAATGTTGTATTTTTCTTACTATATGCCACTAACATGTTGCAAGACTAGTGATTTGAGACACATTACTTGTATGAGATTGTCAATGGCATCCTTCATACAAACTTTTATCCTGCCTTCATAACTGTTAAGGAAGTTTGAGAATCTAATTCCTTGCACTCAAGATTTAAGGCTTAATTGTCAAATATTGTGTTCTATAACTTTTGTAAAACATTTCTCTCTTTTTTCTCTCACCAGTTTCTTTCCTTCCCTAAGAAGCTGGAAGCAAAAATATAATTTCTTGTTATAATGTTCTTTGGGAAAGAAAAATTTGCTCAATATTGGAAAAGTGCTTTTTCACTCTTTGTTTAAAAGCAAACTTAAATGAAAATACTGTACAGCATAAAAATCATGAAGCTAAAAATCCAGTGACTTCGTTTATGTCGTTGGCTTGACCACAGGCCAGCATGTGATTTTTTGATACCAAACATATCTCCACAAAACACTAAAAACAAAAAGCAAATACTATAAGTATAAATTTATTCTACTTTTATAGTAAAGGAGGAAAGGAGAGATATTTAGAAAAATAAACAGTTCTTTCAAGCCAAAATAACATGATATGTAAAGAATTGACCATTGAACCAATTATTCAGGAGGGAATTTAAAAAAAAATACAAGATTGTTTATCTTTATAACTTATCATAATATTTTAGTAACATGAAATATAAAACCCAAAGATGTAGTTGTTGAATCAACTTGACTTTCATATTGAAAATATCTGTAACAATATAAAATGGAAAATAAACAAAAATAATGGCAAAAATGATAAAAATAAAGCAAAACAAAAGCAAATTATTAAGAACTAAACCATATTAATCAATAGCTTTTCTTGAAGTGTCTGGGCTAAAACAAGAAACCAAATCCATATTTCCAAGGATATATCAATCTAATTTCCTAAAGACTTAGGTAACAAGTCAATTTAAAAAGTGTGTGTAACTTTCCCCATCAGATCATCATATTCAAAAATTCTTTGCATCATACATATATTTTATTTGTATAATTAAAATTGGTATGGAAAAGGAAATAATGCATAATTAGAAATGACTTTTTAAGTAAGGTAATTAATTCAAGTTAAATTTTAGAGGACAGACTTGAATCCTATTGCTGTGCTAATTGGTTATTTATCAGATGTTAGTGTGCGTTAGTGGCTGAGTCACATCTGACTCTGCAATCCCATGAATGGTAGCCTGCCAGGCTCCTCTGTCCATAGAATTCTCCAGCCAAGAGTACTGAAGTGGGTAGCTATTTCATTTTCTGGGGGATCTTCCTGACCCAGGGATTGAACCCTGGTATTCTGCATTACAGGCAGATTCTTTACTCTCTGGGCCACCATTTATCAGATAGTATTCATTAAATGGTATGTTTAAAAACAGGGACATTTTCAGATGAAAGGTCATTTAGTATAATTAGGTATATTAAAGTCTTAGGGATAAGGACACTAATGACCATAAGGATGAATATTTTGCCTGAGGTTTTACATTATATTGTTGTTACAAAATATTAACATAATGCATTCCATATATGGGATAATTTCCTCTACATTAAATCTTAAAAATTTATATGGAGACAAAAAAGAACCCAAATAGCCAAAGCAATCTTGAGAAAGAAAAACCAAGCCAGAGGAATCATGTTTCCTGACTTCAGACTTTACAACAAAGATAACGTCATCAAAAGAGTATGGTAATGGCACAAAAACAGAAATATATATCAATGGAACAGGATAGAAAGCCAATAAATAACTGATGTAGTTATGATCAATTAATGCATGACAAAGGAGGCAAGAATAAACAAAAGAAGAAAGACAGTCTTTTCAGTATGGTGATGGGTAAACTGGACAGCTACACACACAAAAAAAAAAATAAAATAGAGTATTCTTTAACACCATATACGAAAGTAAACTCAAAATACCTAAATGTAGGACTGGATACTATAAAATTCTAAGAAGAAAACATGAGCAGAGCACTCTGATATAAATTACAGCAAAGAATAATGGAAATAAAAACAAAAATAAACAAATGGGACCTAATTAAACACAAAGCTCTTCCACAGCAAAGGAAATCATAAGCCAGATGAAAAGACAACCCATAGAATGGCAGAAGATTTGCAAATGGTGTGACTGACAAGGGATTAGTCTTCAAACAGCTCATGGGACTCATTATCAAAAAGTAAACAACCCAATCAAAAAAGTGGACAGAAGGTCTAAATAGACATTTCTTCAGAGAAGACATACAGATTGTCAAGAAGCACAAGAAAAGAAAATCAACATTGTTTATTATTAGAGAAATGCAAATCAAAACTATAATATCACCTCACACTAGTCAGAATGGCCATCATAAAAAATCTGCAAACAATAAATGTGAGGGACGGTGTGGAGAAAAGGGAACCCTCCTGCGCTGTNAAGCAGAGACATTACTTTGCCAACAAAGGTCCGTCTAGTGAAGGCTATGGTTTTTCCAGTGGTCGTGTATGGATGCGAGAGTTGGACAGTGAAGAAAGCCGAGTGCTGAAGAATTGATGCTTTTGAACTGTGGTGTTGGAGAAGACTCTTGAGAGTTCCTTGTACTGCAAAGTGATCCAACAAGTCCATTTTAAAGGATATCAGCCCTCAGTGTTCTTTGGAAGGAATGATGCTACAGCTGAAACTCCAGTACTTTGGCCACCTCATGCGAAGAATTGACTCATTGGTAAAGATTCTGATGCTGGTAGGGATTGGGGGCAGGAGGAAAAGGAGACGACAGAGGATGAGATGGCTGGATGACATCACCAACTCGATGGATGAGTCTGAGTGAACTCTGGGAATTGTGATGGACAGGGAGGCCTGGCTTGCTGTGATTCATGGGGTCAGAAAGAGTCGTACACGACTGAGCCACTGAACTGAACTGATAGACCAGATGTTTTTTTCTCCTCAGAATTTACACATTAAGACCTAATCCTTAATGTGATGGTATTAGGAGGTGAGAACTTTGGTTGGTTTTTAGATCATGAAGGTGGAACCTATGAATGAGATTAATGCTATTATAAATGTAACCATAGAGAGCTCCCCTGCCTTAGTTGGAACACATGTGTGGACACACTGAAAAAACAAGCCTCTATGAACCAGGGAGAAGACTGTTACCAGATATCAAATGTGGCAATGCCTTGATCTTGACATAAGCCTCTTCGTGAACTGTGAAAAATATATTTTTGTTTATAAATCATCCAGCCTACAGTATATAGTTACAGCAACTTGAATGAACTTAGACACTTTTTTATTTTTATCATTACACTTGCTTCTTATTGTTCTCTAAGAGTGTTTATGAATGTAAATTTTCAGTGAAATGGCTATAGAAATTTGAAAACTGTGAGAGGAACATAGTTTTATAATGTGTCTCTTCATACAGACTGAATTCAGTAAACATGACAGAAGCATATGGTAGAGTCTGGTTTGTAAGTTTGTGACGTGTTTAAAATAACATTTTTATTGATATTTTGAGTGTTCATGTGATTATTTTAACATCCTATATATCTTGTCAAAATTTTAGATCATTTTGATATATCCTAATTCAGGATATCTCAAGTAGATTAAAACTGTGAGGCACCCACCATACTGATGTTCATACAGTGAGATTTGTGCCCCTTTATATTATTTTTTGAGAATACCTTCAACACGTATGAGAAGGTAAAAAATAAAGAACTAACTTTGTCAGCTTGACATTTCAGATATCCATCATCTAACTACTGCAAAGTAACCTTATACAAGAGAGTGAGCCAATTAGCCCTGTCACTCACACACAGCTAAGTACAAAATGGATTTCAGGTTAGAGTTCTGAGATATCAGATTTAAGATGTGACTTAAACAGTATGTCCTGTGGTGCAGTGTTACATGACTAGCTCTGGAGTCTTTCACACATTTCTGACGATGTGACTGATGATTGACAGTGCAGTGTTAGGGGAATTATGGGCATGATGGAAATGGGTCAATGTTCAGTTTTGTTCCTCCACTCAAAAAGGAAGAAACTAGCTTTCCTCCAGACTTTTTAGGAATCTGACACCTGCATTTGGGGTAGGGGTCAGGTTGTTTAAGAGGAAAAAAGTGAGACAAGGAGAAGGTAATATAGACTTTACTTAGGAAAAGCATACAAATTAGGTTATTTTACACAATTATGGTTTATTGTGGGAGATGGCAATGGCAACCCATTCCAGTACTCTTGCCTGGAAAATCCCATGGATGGAGGAGCCTGGTAGGCTGCAGTCCATGGGGTCACTAGGAGTTGGACATGACTGAGCTATTTCACTTTCACTTTCATGCATTGGAGAAGGAAATGGCAACCCACTCCAGTATTCTTTCCTGGAGAATCCCAGGGATGGAGGAGCCTGGTGGCCTGCCGTCTATGGGGTTGCACAGAGTTGGACATGACTGAAGCAACTTAGCACCAGCAGCAGAAAAACATTAGAATTTAATTTTAATTTAGTTCTCTGTTATAACTCTTAGTTCAACTACAATGTAGTAATTTGATAGTGACAAGGCTGGGAGAATGTAATATTCTAGGTAAAATGTGAAGAAACAACTTTTCTTAAAAACTATAATGAGACAAAGGGTTGAATACATCAAAATACCTGGATTGCAATCATAAATATTATATAAACTGCTTGTGTGTTATAAAATGAGCAATGGAGTCATTTTGTTTCACACTTACAGAAATAGAAAAAGAGGGAAATGACTGAATAGCCTCAACATTTCTTCCAGTTAAACAAACAAACAAAAAAAATTAAAAAACCCAAAACTATGTAGCATCTTAACTCCCTACTTCAGCAACTCCTGTTGCTAAATTACAGTGAATTTTCAACAAAATATTTCCTTCAGTTAAGTTTTAATTTTATTTTAAGCCCATTAACTGATGAGAAGGGATTATACATGCAATGAAAATATAGCAAATTAAAGTGTTTGCTTCCTTCAAGAACATAATAACAAATATTTTTTTTGACAATGAAGATAATTCATTATAAGTTTACATGAGCTATTGAACTCATAGGACTGTTTCACTTCTGAAGAATATTTTCAATTATAATAGGAACTGTCCTTAAAGAATAAAGACTAAAATATAGTGCTAGAATATGTTTGCTTTCCATTCACATAGAGTTTTACATAGTTGACTGTATATTCAAAAGCAACCATCAGAATATGCCAAAACATTTCGAGTTAAAGTTTAAATATTTTCTTTAATCACAAGGGGTCTGAGGAGTTATTTGTAAAACCTAATGAATTGCAAAACTGTTTCAGGTAAGGATGTCTAGATATCTCTTTCCTCATTAAAATGAAAATAATATTTTTGAAACTTAGAGGTTCAGATTAATCAAGGCTTTAAATGAAGTATGACATAAAATTTTGAAAAAAAAAAAGAAATAGAATGGTATCATCTAGTTATGCTACATGATTGGCAGAATATATTATAATAATGATCAAATACAAAATCTATGTTATCAAGCAATAATATACAAGCTCTTGAGATAAGAAATAATTTTTACAAAGGATGATATAATCAAATATCTGTAAATCTATATCTACATCTATGTCTCTCTCTATCTATCTGTGCATGCATGTGACCCTATGGACTGTAGCCTGCCAGGCTCCTTTGTCCATGGGATTCTTGAGGAGAGAATACTGGAGTGGGTTCTGGTAGCCTCCTCCAGGGAATTTTCCTGATGCAAGGATGGAAACTGTCTCCCTTATGTCTCCTGTATTGGCAGGCAGGTTCTTTACCACTAGCACCACCTGGGAAGCCCCATTTGTCTATCTATATATAAAAATGAAAGTAATTCCCTTAATTCACAATAAGTGAAAATTTGAAAAGATGTTCAAGTATAACATAAGAAGGGTTACTAATGATGAAGTGATAAGTGGAATGTGTTCACTTTGTTATTTTATTGTAAATTAGCCACCACTTATATCTTAATTTCTCTAGAAGTCCTTTTTCGAATCTCCATTGTCTTTATTCTATAAACTTTATTACCAGGTTCATCAACTCAGCTGTTACCCGAATGGGAGTTTGACTATTTTTTAGATTGTCATTAAATTGAGAGCATGCTTACCTCTCTTTTCCCATTATCTATCCTAGTGTTTAAGTCCAGTTCAGTTCAGTTCAGTCGCTCAGTAGTGTCCAACTCAGTTACACATATACTAATATGGGTCATTTAATTTCTTCTGATATCAGTGCACTTCAGTGTCATCATGCATGAAATTAATAGGAACTGAAGCAATGATGGTTACAAAATAGATAACATATAAGAAAAAGTTTTTCTGCTATAGAGCAACACATACTTTGTTAGATTAATTGATCAAGATGAACATAAATATAAATATAGATACATGACACACAGACATTTTTGTATGTATTTAGTACGTTAGATTTCTTACATTCAAAGGTGATTGAAACATATCTATGTTTCAATATGTAGGGAAGGAACTCTAAATTCCTTCCCTAAGTTTTACCAAAAATGAAGGTTCCTGATACTGGAACATTTTTCAAGCTTTATTTTATTGACTCTGTACCCTCATTTTATTAGGAGTCCAGAACAACAAGCCATGTTAATATATAATCTAACTCCCCTAGTCACCAATTTGTACTAGCTAAATGGATTGCACATAATAATGTTCATTCTAACATTTCTATTTCCCTGAGCTTTCAAATTCCTTCCCATATGGTATGCCAAAGAAGTTCCAGCATTTCAAATTTCTAGTCTCTAGACCATCACTGAATCTCATTAACCAAGTCAGCAGAATATTAATATTCCTCCCAATCACATATTATATCTGGGTAATTTCTCTATCAGTACAGTTATGGTAATCAAGTCTAATCTATTTCATCTTCCTTGATATAACATTCTCAGCATGTATTTGCATATACATCCTTACCCACATAAATTGGTGACACCTTGTTAAATGTTTTCTGTCATGCTATGCCCTCCTGGGTAAGGCCTTACGCTTCTCCATCTGGGCTATGCTAGAATGTTACTTTTGTTACATTTATGGAGAACATAAGGAGTGATCTGTTATGGGTTCTGAAGACAAACATTTCTTAGTCATACATTTGGTGGAGTCATTCTAAAGAGTTTATACAAGAGAAGGCAAGTCCTTTAAGCTGAGATAGATGGTTGCCTCTGTTGGCAAAGGAGAGGGATTTGGAGATTTGAAGTTCTCAAATTCATCCATAAGTGCAAAAGTCTCCAAATATTATTCTGGATTTTGTGTCTGGATTTCTGCCTTGAATGCCTTTACCCGATACTGAAACTCTGAATTCAATCATGTTGTGGGCTCAGTATTCAGCTTTTCCTTTTTTATAATTATGATATAAGTGCTGGAAGAGGAAATGACAACCCACTCCACTATTCTTGCTGGGAAAATCTATGGACAGAGGAACCTGGCAGGCAACAGTCCAAGGGGTTGCAGAGTTGAACATGCCTGGCTTCACTCATAGCTCAGTTGGTAAATCATGTGCCTGCAATGCAGGAGACCCAGGTTCGATTCCTGGGTTGGGAGGATCCCTGGAGAAGGAAATGGCAATCCACTCCAGTATTCTTGCTTGGAGAATCCCATGGACAGAGGAGCCTGACAGGCTACAGTCCATGGGATCCCAAGAGTCAGACACGACTTGGCAACTAAACTACCACCACCACCAAGCTACTGAGCATAAGCATAAGCATGAGATGAGGAATTTGCTATAAAGTTGCCAAAAAGGATTTCTGATTTTCCAGTTGTACTCTCTATTGGACATGCAAGCCCTTTAAATTACTCTTTTGTTCTATGAACAGTGAGATTTGTCAGAAGCCATTTAGTAATCAGATAAGTCTGGTAACCTTTGCACTTATGTTCCACAGCTATGAGAGACACAATGCCTTGCCCTAGACCTGCTCTTCATCCCTTGTGTGAAGAACTGTACATTGATACCCTTTTATTCTGTCTTTCTTAGAATTCCAGTATTTCATTTCCTTCAACAAGAAGGCAATCTTTCTTTGCCTTAAATATGTGAATAACCTGAGCTCAGAATCCCATGTTCAGTGGCTATTTCTGAGCTACATTATAAATTAGTGCGGTGTTTTTTGTTTGGTTGGTTGGTTTGTTTGTTTTGGCTGTAAACTGGTGGCATACTCACATAAGGGGAATTTAATGGAAAGACTATATCAAAATTTGCAGCAAAGGTTAGGAATAATGTTAATGCTTCTCTGCGCTAGTTGCATGTATGGAGGGACAAAGAGAAGAAACATTTACTGGAACACAAAGATAGCAGTAGCATTTGCAAGAGATATTTCCTGACAAGAACTATAGCCTTTAGTAGAGGGAGACAACTAACTTGCAGAAGTAAGGAAGGGAAAGAGTTAGAAGAAAAATTTTAAAAGCATGATTACTTTCCTTATGTTTTCTAATTTCCACCCAGTTGCAAACACTTTGAGGCAATACAGACAGGTTAGACTACCAGAGGATTTAGCAGGTTACTAAAGCATAAAGAGGAACTATGGAATGAAAAATAAAAAAGAAATACAGCATATTTACCATCATCTTCCATTACCAACCAGTAGAACAATGTAAGACAGATGTGCTATTTCTAGTTGATTAAGATACTCTGAGGGGCTTCCATGGTGGCTCAGTGGTAAAGAATCCACCTGCCAATGCAGAAGACATGGAAGATGAAGAGGGTTTGATCCCTGGGTTGGGAAGATCCCCTGGAGGAGGGCATGGCAACCTGCTCCAGTATTGCATGGAAAAATCCCATGGACAGAGGAGGTTTGTGGGGTATACAGTCCATGATGTCATAAAGAGTCTGATGCAACTGAAGTGGGCAAGATAATCTGAATATGAATAACACTGTAAATTATATTAGCAAATTTAGCCTATAATCCAGTTTCAGTTATAATTGCTAGAGTGTAAGCATGATTTCATTAATCTTAGTATACAAATAAACTGGAAAGGAAGTAGTGAACTTTGATAATAAAATCATTTAGCATATACCCAATTAGGATATTTTTAGATTTTGACTTTTAAGTTATAAAATTGTTTGCTAACATAACTTAATCTAATAAGATGCGTTGTATATCGTCTGTTTCCAATCACTTAAATGCTAAGAATTCCCACTGATTCTCTCCTTCTGTACAAATTTATTTTATGCATCCATGAAATTTTGCTTGACCTTTATATGCATCAACTAAGTAATTTTATGCCAATATTTCAGGTAGATGTCTTGATATATTAAGTCTAGTTTGGCTATGTTTATTCATGCTAGCTTGTTAATCAACATGCCTCCAAATGTGTATTCCCACGATGTAAGAGAAGATGACATAGATGTCATCAAATTGAGTCATGACTGANTATGCCAATATTTCAGGTAGATGTCTTGATATATTAAGTCTAGTTTGGCTATGTTTATTCATGCTAGCTTGTTAATCAACATGCCTCCAAATGTGTATTCCCACGATGTAAGAGAAGATGACATAGATGTCATCAAATTGAGTCATGACTGAATGTGAAAGATTGCTCTAATGCATTTATAAAGTGACATCCAAAATATACAGTATTCATCCCTCACTCTGTGTAGATTTAATTATATATTTTGATTCAACATTTCAAATGGATTAAAGTGGAACGCTCTTTCTTAAGTATGGGATTTAGGCCTGAAAATCCTGATGCAATGAACTCACTTCATTATTTGTGAACACGTACTTAATGCATAATCCCTAATTCTCCTGTTTAAAAACAAAATGAAAAAAGTCTGAAACACTCTTTGAAAATCCACATCAATACTAAATATATTTGTTATTGTGTTTGTATGTAAGTTCAGGCAGNAAAAAAAACTTTAATAATAATATCAGAATCTATTCACTTATTACTTTTTTATAATCAGAAACTATGCTTATCAATCTTCATACACAATTAATAAATTTTGGTTGTAATATCATAACAAATATTAAAAATATTTACAATATTTATTGCTCATTATTTTAAAGGAATATATTCACTATTACAATTAAAGTAACCTTAATTATAAAAATGTATAAAAGTGAGTTTAAAATTAATGTTTATACAACTTAGCTGGTGAATCAGTTCAGTTCAGTTGCTCAGTCATGTCCGACTCTTCATAACCCCATGGACTGCAGCATGCCAGGCTTCCCATCACCAAATCAAGGAGTTTACTCAAACTCATTTCTGTTGAGTCTGTGATGCCATCCAACCATCTCATCCTCTGTCATCCCCGACTCCTCCTGACTTCAATCTATCCCAGCCTCAGGGTCTTTTCCAGTCAGTCAGTTCTTTGTATCAGGTGGCCAAAATATTGGAGTTTCAGCTTTATCGTCAGTCCTTCCAATGAATATCAGGACTGATTTCCTTTAGGATGGACTAGTTGGATCTCCTTACAATCCAAGGGACTCTCAAGAGTCTTATCCAACACCACAGTTCAAAAGCATCAATTCTTAGTAACTCAGCCTTCTCTATAATGCACCTCTCACATCCATACCTGACTCTTGGAAAAACCATAGCTTTGACTAGACTAATCTTTGTTGGCAAAGTAATGTCTCTGCTTTTTAATATGCTGTCTAGGTTTATCCTAGCTTTTCATTCACGAAGCAAGGGTTTTTTAATTTTATGGCTTCAGTCACCATCTGCAGCGATTTTGGAGCCACCCCCCCCCCCAAAATAAAGTCTGTCACTGTTTCCATTATTTCCCCATCTATTTGCCATGAAGTGTTTGGACCGGATGCCATGATCTTAGTTTTCTGAATGTTGAGTTTTAAAACAACATTTTCACTCTCCTCTTTCACTTTCATCAAGTGGCTTTTTAGTTCATTTTCTGCCATAGGGTGGTGTCATCTGTGTATCTGAGGTTATTGATATTTGTCTAGGCAATCTTGATTCCAGTTTGTGTTTCATCCAGCCCTGCATTTTGCATGATGTACTCTGCATATAAATTTAATAAGCAGGGTGACAATATGCAGCCTTGATGTACTCCTTTCCTGATTTGGAACCAGTCTGTTGTTCCATGTCCAGTTCTGACTTGCTTCTTGACCTGCATACAGATTTCTCAGAGGCAGATAAGGTGGTCGGGTTTCCTATCTCTTGAGTAATTTTCCACAGTTTGTTATGGTCCACACAGTCAAAGGCTTTGGCATAGTCAATAAAGCATAAATATATGTTCTTATGGAACTCTTGCTTTTNCATACAGATTTCTCAGAGGCAGATAAGGTGGTCGGGTTTCCTATCTCTTGAGTAATTTTCCACAGTTTGTTATGGTCCACACAGTCAAAGGCTTTGGCATAGTCAATAAAGCATAAATATATGTTCTTATGGAACTCTTGCTTTTTCGATGATCCAATGAAGGTTGGCAACTTGATCTCTGGTTCCTCTGCCTCTTCTAAATCCAGCCTGAACATCTATAAGTTCACAGTTCATGTACTGTTGAAGCCTAGCTTGGAGAAATTGGAGCATTATTTTGCTAGCTGTGACAAGAGTGCAATTGTGTAGCAGTTTGAACTTTCTTTGGTATTGCCTTTCTTTGGGATTGGAATGAAAACTGACCTTTTCCAGTCCTGTGACCACTGCTGAGTTTTCCAAATTTGCTGACATATTGAGTGCAGCACTGTCACAGCATCATCATTTAGGATTTGAAACAGCTCAGTGGGAATTTCATCACCTCCACTTGTTTTGTTCATAGTGACGCTTCCTAAGGCCCACTTGATTTCACATTCCAGGATGTCTGGCTCTAGGTGAGTGACCACACCATCATGATTATTTGGGTCATGAAGATCTTTTTGTATAATTTTCTATGTATTTTTGCCACCTCTTCTTAATATCTTCTTCTTCAGTTAGGTCCATATCATTTCTGCCCTTTATCGAGCCCATCTTTGCATGACATGTTCCCTTGGTATCTCTAATATTCTTAAAGAGACCTCTAGTTTTTCCTATTCTTTTGTTTTCCTCTATTTCTTTGCATTGATCACTGAGGAAAGCTGTCTTACCTCTCTGTGCTATTCTTTGGAACTCTGCATTCAAATGGGTATATTTTTCCTTTTCTCATTTGTCTTTAGCTTATCTTCTTTTCTCACCTATTTGTAAGGCTTCCTCAGACAACCATTTGCCTTTTTGCATTTCTTTTTCTTAGGGATGATCTTGATCACTGCCTCCTGTTCAGTGTCACAGAATTCCATCCATAGTTCTTCAGGCACTCTGTCTATCTGATCTAATCCCTTGAATCTATTTGTCACTTCTACTGTTTAATCATAAGGAATTTGTTTTAGGTCATACCTGAATGGTCTAGTGGTTTTCCTCACTTTCTTCAATTTCAGTCTGAATTTGGCAATAAGGAGTACATCATCTGAGCCACAGTCAGCTCTCCATCTTGTTTCTTCTGACTGTATAGAGCTTCTCCATCTTTGCCTGCAAATAATATAATAAGTCTGATTTTGGTATTGACCATCTGGTGATGTCCACGTATAGAGTCTTCTCTTGTTTGCCCATGCGCTCTCTTGGCAAATTTCTAGTAGCCCTGCCCTGCTTCATTTTATACTCAAAGGCCAAATTTCCCTGTTTCTCCAGGTATCTCTTGACTTCCTACATTTGCATTCCAGTCCCCTATAAGGACATCTTTTGGATGTTAGATATAGAAGGTCTTGTAGGTCTTCATAGAACCATTCAATGTCAGCTTCTCCAGCATTACTCGTCAGGGCTTCGATTATTGTGATTTGAATGGTTTCCTTTGGAAATGTACAAAGACCATTCTGTTGTTTTTGAGATTGCATCCAAGTACTTAATTACAGACTCTTGTTGACTATGATGGATACTCCATTTCTTCTAAGGGATTCCAGCCCACAGTAGTAGATATAATGGTCATATGAGTTAAATTCACCCATTCCAGTCCATTTTAGTTCACTGATCCCTAAAATGTCAATGTTCATTCTTGCCATCTCATATTTCACCACTTCTAATTTACCTTGATTCATGGACCTAACATTCCAGGTTCCTATGCAAAATTGCTCTTTATAGCATCAGATTTTATTTTGATCAGCAGTCACAGCCACAGCTGGGTGTTGTGTTTGCTTTGGCTCCATCTCTTCGTTCTTTCTGGAGTTATTTCTCCACCCATCTCCAGTAGCATATTGGGCACCTACCGACCAGGGGAGTTCATCTTTCAGTGTCCTATCTTTTTGCTTTTTCATACTGTTCATGCGGTTCTCAAGGCAATACTGAATTGGTTTTCCATTCCCTTCTCCAGTGGACCAAGTCTTGTCAGATCTCTCCACCATGTCCTGTCCATCTTAGGTGGACCTACACAGCATGGTTCATAATTTCATTGAGTTAGACAAGGCTGTGGTCCATGTGATTAGTTTGGTTAGTTCTGTAATTGTGGTTTTCATTCTGTCTGCTCTCTGATAGATAAGGATAAGAGGGCTATGGAAGCTTCCTGATGGGAGAGACTGACTGAAGGGGAAACTGGGTCTTGTTTTGATGGGCAGGGCCATGCTCAGTAAATCTTTAATCCAGTTTTCTGCTGTATAGTGTTCCCTCCCTGTCATTTGACCTGAGGCCAAACTATGGTGGAGGTATTGAAGATAATAGCATAGGTGATATCCCTTTAACAATAAGTGAAAAAGTGAAGTTTGTCAGTCATGTCTGACTCTTTGAGACCCCAGGGACTATACCCTACCAGGCTCCCCTGTCCATGGGATTTTCCAGGCAATAGTACTGGAGTGTATTGCCATTTCCTTCTCCAGGGAATCTTCTCAAACCAGGGATTGAACCCTGGTCTCCCGCATTGTAGACAGACACTTTTTACCGTCTGAGCCACCAGGGAAGGATCCATGGATATTTCCATTTGACTGTTACTGGATTCTAATGCTATTCTACTGTTTACCTACCTGTATGATCTTTTATTTTCACTTTTGTGTCATAGCCCTGCCATTTGGAATTGGAAGTGAAGAGAAGTTGATCGGTGTGTCTGAGTTTGTGACTCCATGATCTATAGAGCCCATGGTATTCTCTCCAGAATACTGGCACGGGCAGGTTCCCTTCTCCAGGGGGTTTTCCCAACCCAGGCATCAAACCCAGGTCTTCCACAATACAGGCAGATTCTTTACCAGCTGAGCTACCAGGGAAACTATGGAACTGTAAGCTGACTTCTACTTGGCTTCTGCCATACCCTTGGCTGGAAAGGACATAGTATTCTAATTCTACCTACTTAATTTGTTTCTGTTAATCATTCTGTCAAATCAAGTTTTCGTTCAGGGACTCAGTTTCATATAATCCCATTCAACCAGTATTACCATGCTATAAGACTGAATCAAAAGTATTCTATTTTGGTGAAAGGCTACTTTGAATTTTTGTATCATTGACATAATAATCATTAAACTGGTAATTATGACCTGTATTTAGGCAAACTGAATTTTAGTTTCTTTAAGATATATGATTTGAATAATACAAGTATAATAATAAGTATTCAAATATATGACAAATTAAAAATTAATTTGTTTGTTCACCTGGCTAGAGATGTACCTATAAAATGTACTCCTCTCTCAATAGTAACACTACCAATAATAATGGTAACATTCATTTACATAGAGTTGTTTATAAAATATTTCACTAACACTGGGATTTTTTACTTTCCTGTTAAGAAACTGATAATCAAAGAAGTTATGTGGTAATTTAAAATCCCTTGGAAACAAACATGACCTGGTAATCTAACTGAGGAAGTAATTTGGGAGAAATTAAAACATCTATTAAATGTATTATTAAGGGACATTTTATTATCCCACATAGCCATAACTATATTTGGAAATATGACCAATTAAATGAATTAAAATTAGGTGTAGCCTTTGAGTAATTAAAAAGAAAATATTCAAGTTCTTGGTGACTGTGCATGTGTGGACAGGTGCATGCATTACTAGTTTCTCTGAATCTTTATAGGTAGGTTTAGTCCAGAACTTTTGCCTGGATCTTCACCTTCTTAATTTGCTCTCAGAGTCAGCAAATGCCCTATGGGAAAAGGTCACTGCAGAATGTCAACTCATTCACTTTCTCCAGAATTTTGTCCCATTAAATTCAGGTTGCTTCAGTGGCTCCTTGATGACAGGAAACAGTACATTTTCCATCAAGCTGTCTTAGTTGTTTTCTGTGTGGATTGAAATCTGCTCGATTCAAGAAAATTGAAAAAAAATGTTTTTTAGTTAAATGGTAAACTGAAATGCTAGTGTGAAACTCTCAGCGATCAGAGAAGAATTATAATGATGGACATTGTCTCTAAAAAGCAACATAACTAGGAATATAAGAAGAATATAAGGTTTAAATATAGATAGAAGGTCATTTAATTTAAGGTAATTACAAACATTGTTGTTGTTCTGTACTGTCCGAATCTTTGTGACTCCACCGACCACAGCACACCAGGCTTCTCTATCCTTCACTATAGCCCAGAGTTTGCTCAAACTCATGTCTATTGAGCCCATGATGATGCCATCCAACAACATTAGCAGTACAACTATTAGCAATCAGAAAGATTGGCAATATAAACATTAGCAATCAAAATTTGGTAAATTCCACTTATTAGTTATTCAACATTTTCTTCTAAAATACACATTTGTAAAAATTAGATCATGCTGTGTATGTGCCCAGACACACATTTCAACATATTTATAACTCAGACAATGTGACTATATAATTTTGATGAATGAATAGTTTAACATGAATTATATAGAATGTCACACAATAAATAATTTTTTTTAATCAATTATGGTCTCTCTAGCTTCCCTGTTGCCTCAGTGGTAAAGAATCCGCCTGCCAATGCAGGAGACAAGAGTTTGATCCCCAGATAAGGAAGACCCTGTGGAGAAGGAAATGACAACCCACTTCAGTATTCTTGCCTGGGAAATCCCATAGACAGAGGAACCTGATGGGCCACAGTCCAGAGGGTTGCAAAAAAGTAGGACAGAATTTAGTGACTAAACAACAAACAACCACCATCTTTTTGCATGACCCCAGCTGGGAAGACTGTGTTAGCAAATATTCTAATTAGACTTAGAAAAGAATTAGAACATTATTCTTCTTGTTTTTAATAACAAAGGAGACTAGAACATTAAGCAAATATCTCATTCAGAATATTTAGTGCTCCTCCTCCTCATTTCTTTTTCTCCATCTCTCTCTCTTTGCTATTTGACTCGGTGAAATGCAATCTGATAGAACAGCTAAGATATTTAACAATAAGTTTTACTAATAAAATTTTGTGAAAAGATTCCCTAAGAATGCATTTAAATCCTTGATATAGATAGATGACTTCTGAATATCAAAATAAGTTTTTATTACTAGCATTTAGGAAAAAATTATTTTTATTCAGTGTAAATTGTTTCCTTGATATATAAATAAAATGAATTTATTGTAATTAAGAACATTATGACTCATATACTCTTCAGTAGTACAAAGTTTGTTTGTGTTGAGAAACATATTTGGCTGACAAAGTCTCTGGAATGTATATATATACTTATCCTTGTTCAATGAATGTGAAAATGTGCTCCCATTAGGTTAGCATTTTTTGGCAAAAAAGAAAAAAAAGGACATAATTTTGATATGTTCAACTTCAAATTTCTGGGTGTTTGAATAGTTGAACAATCTTAAAAAGTACAGAACCCAAGAGTTCCAAAGTTTTTACAGAAAAAATATAAGATCTAAATTATTTAATAGAAACTATAGTCAAAATTCTATTTAATATTAGCAGGAAGAATTTATGAATTACTTTTCTATGCATTTGAAAGAAAGCTAAAGTAAAAAAAAATTCATTTTTCAGAAAAAAAAGTCATATTGATTTAAAATTCTAATGCATTTTCTCTCTGTTCTCTACCTCTGGTTGAAATCATTTTTATATTAAGAGGAAACTATGTAGACAGTGCTTTAAGATGGAATAGTTCAAAATCCACACTTTTACTGATGAAATATGTCATACTTGATTGTGATATTAAAAGAATTTATATTTTTGCCAATGGTATTTTAAAGAAGCTAAGTAGATATGCTTAGCACATTTCAAAGGGTATTTAATAAAGAAAAAGTTTATATTGTACTGTGGCTTGATTTGAATCCAATTAAATTCATTTATATTTTCAGCCATGGAGTCCAACCATTCAGGTTTGAGGATGTTCTATTCCCTGTGTTCCTTCAGCAGCTGTATTTTCAGAACTTCTAAACTCTGTAAAACATCATTTAGCAGGAAGCAAAAGTGAAGACATGCAAAGGCAAGTTAAATACCTATGTTATTTTTCCATTTATATTGATCAAATACCAGACCACCTGACCTGCCTCTTGAGAAACCTATATGCAGGTCAGGAAGCAACAGTTAGAACTGGACATGGAACAATAAATAGACTAGTTCCAAATAGGAAAAGGAGTATGTCGAGGCTGTATATTGTCACCCTGCTTATATAGTACATCATCAAATGGTAGGCTGGAAGAAGCATAGGCTGGAGTCAAGATTGCTGGGAGAAATATCAATAACCTCAGATATGCAGATGACACCACCCTTATGGCAGAAAGTGAAGAGGAACTAAAAAGCCTCATGAAAAAGTGAAAGAGGGGAGTGAAAAAGTTGGCTTAAAGCTCAACATTCAGAAAACGAAGATCACGGCATCTGGTCCCATCACTTCATGGCAAACAGATGGGCAAACAGTGGAAACAGTGTCAGACTTTAATTTGGGGGGCTCCAAAATCACTGCAGATGGTGATTGCAGCCATGAAATTAAAAGACGCTTACTCCTTGGAAGAAAACTTATAATCAACCTAGATAGCATATTGAAAAGCAGAGGCACTACTTTGCCAACAAAAGTCCATCTAGTCAAGGCTTTGGTTTTTCCAATGGTCATGTATGCATGTGAGAGTTGGACTGTGAAGAAAGCTGAGCAACGAAGAATTGATGATTTTGAACTGTGGTGTTGGAGAAGACTCTTAAGAGTCCCTTGGACTGCAAGGAGATCCAACCAATCCATTCTAAAGAAGATCAGTCCTGGGTGTTCTTTGGAAGGATTGATGCTAAAGCAGAAACTCCAATACTTTAACTACCTCATGCGAAGAGTTGACTCATTGGAAAAGACTCTGATGCTTGGAGGGATTGGGGGCAGGAGGAGAAGGGGATGACGGAGGATGAAATGGCTGGGTGGCATGACCGACTCGATGGACATGAGTTTGAGTGAACTCTGGGAGTTCGTGATGGACAGGGAGGCCTGTAGTGCTGCAATTCATGGGGTGGCAAAGAGTCAGACACGACTGAGAGACAGAACTGAACTGAACTGAATCTTTCTTTAAAACATTTTATAAAGTTTTCTTAATTATTCAAAGAATTAATAATCTAGCCCATTTTAAAACAGTAAGCCAATAGTAATCATCTTATTTTTAAAGAGAAAACATAAGTCTCTCTTGATTAGAGTCAAATAAATCAAGTATTCAAATATACATTTCCAAGGAAGCTATATATTAAACGTTGTCTTATTTAAAAAATGAAAAAAATTATAACATTCTGAAAATCATGGAAGATAATTTAGAAACTAAATAAGAAAGATAAGTCTATGTTTCATTTATTTCAAGTGAGTTATGTTCAAAGTATTTTCTCAAATGCAAATAAATAGTATATGCTCAACTATAGAAATAATATATTTTGTTTTTCCACATATATCACCACTTTAGCTATTACAATAATATGTATCTATGATAGAAGCTGTGGTGTTTACTCATTATGTCCATTATTTTTATGGTGGACATAGTGTATGCATTACTCATGCTGGTATGACACCATGGACAGGTAATACAGTAATTTCTTTGCATTGTCTAACTTTCAAACATGATACACTGCTGGCTACCTCCCAGAGTTGAGGAAAGAAGATGAAACAAAGTATTTTGAGTATCTCTCAAAATATTTGGTATTTCTGGCAGTATTGCTTAAGTTTTCTGGACAGAAATCATTTTATTTTTGTCTTTTTAACACAAAAACTCTGTAACATACAATTTTCTCAATAAACATTTGTTAAATTAACATCCAAATGTGTAAAATAATGTTATTCCGGGGCATTACAGAAATTGTGATTTTTATAGTCCTGGTCTGCCATGGTTTACAGTTATGGTGAAAAAAGACTGATACAAATGTAACTAAGACAAGATATATTATATGAATAGAGAATAAGTAATACTATCCAAAAATGGCATCTGTATTTAGGTGAAAAAGAAAGCCCAGTGCATTAACCAAGTTAGAGGATATTTTAAATATGAGGAGACATTCAAATTTAGAAACTGGGTTTTGATGGGTAGAAAATTCAAGATAGGTAATTGGGAATTTGTGTGAACAAAAGAAAGGAAACAGAGTTCATAAGCTGCCTTTCCTGACCAGCAAAATACTTTTCACACATTCCCCTCTATAGATTATAAAATTATTTTCAGTAATAATTATGAAATAAAATGGTCGATAATAATGTCAGAAAAGAAATGCAAGAAATGAAAAATTTCACTGATATTATTTTGAATTGCTGATGCATAGAATAATAAGCAGGGGGCTGAATTTTAGTCTGTTTCATTATCACTTATACCTTCTGGAGAGCGAACCTCTTCCTAACCGATCTTGAGGCAGACCACTGTTGCAGTTTGCCCCTTGGCACACGACTGGCCTCAAGGATTCATAAATTCAAGAAGCAGGTTTTCATTTAATTTAATCCAGTGAATATATTCCATTCTATTTTCCGTAAGCACATGTTTTATGTCTCAATAAAAATCATGCTTACTTCCCAGATTTCTTCAGGGAACCTTACCAACCCAGAGATTGAACTCAGGTCTCCCTCATTGTAGGGAGATTCTTTACCAGCTGAGTCACCAGGGAAGCCCAAGATTTACTGAAGAAATAGCTTTTGTTCTCTAAGAATGGAAAACTAGAAGAAGTTGAAATCATTATTAAGCTGGATGGATGATTGATTTTATACTTAGGACAATATTTTTGTTCATATTTTATTTTTTATGTTTGCCACATATATTTGTATGGATTGATATTTAAGAGTAAATGAAAGAACTATAATCTGGGATGAACAATAGTAAAAGTACATTTTTGTAGTCTACCTAAAATTTAAACTTTAAAAAGTAGATATGTGAATGCTGTATAAATAACATATATGGATTAAAAGTTAAGAAAGTAAAGTAAATTCACATACATACCCTCTCAATTATCTGGACAAGAAAACATCATATTGTTTCATAGATAAAAGGAAGCAATGAGAAGTAAAGTTTAAAAAGCACTCAATTTATCTAGTTTTATGCCTTCAGCACTAGATGACATAAAGAAATTGATAAAATATCTTTACAATTAAATCTGAAATTCTAACTTATAATTGAATTAAGGAATCGAAATATTTCAAAGATTAAAGGTCTTAAAATAACTTGTGGAATAAAATTAACATACTTTTTAATATAGCCAGCAATTAAGTGGTTATATACTGTTATATTTCTCTAGGTTAAGTTGCAATTTTTTATGAAAAATATCTT
>SJYV01011416.1:326836-347490 GCA_006410875.1 Neotragus pygmaeus | reverse complement strand
TCTATTTCCCATGAAGTGATGGGACCAGATGCCATGATCTTCGTTTTCTGAATGTTGAGCTTTAAGCCAACTTTTTCACTCTCCTCTTTCACTTTCATCAAGAGGCTTTTGAGTTCATCTTCACTTTTTGCCATAAGGATGGTGTCATCTCCATATCTGAGGTTATTGATATTTCTCCTGGCAATCTTGATTCCAGCTTGTGTTTCTTCCAGTGCAGCGTTTCTCATGATGTACTCTGCATATAAGTTAAACAAGCAGGGTGACAATGTACAGCCTTGACGTACTCCTCTTCCTATTTGGAACCAGTCTGTTGTTCCACATCCAGTTCTAACTGTTGCTTCCTGACCTGCGTACAGATTTCTCAAGAGGCAGGTCAGGTGGTCTGGTATTCCCATCTCTTTGAGAATTTTCCACAGTTTGTTGTGATCCACACAGTCAAAAGCTTTGGCATAGTCAATAAAGCCAAACCTATTAGGAGCCAAAAGAGAAACCAAATGCTAGAGACAACTCAAACTGATAGAGACAGAGGGGTGGAGGTTAGAGATAAAGGACGAAATGGGAATTTTACATGGGGGTCAGTCTCAAGAGTATACGGCAGAATTATGGAGACCTGGAGAAGGATCTCTGATCCCTGCAATTTTAAATGGCTCACACAGGCTCCAACCTGGACGAACGACTTATCTCTAAGCCTCTGTAAACAAGGCTAGCTCAGGGATTGACCAAATTCAGCCCATATTAGAAACTGTTAACGGATCTAGTGGAGAAGAAGAAAACACAGATTTACTGATAAAATCATTCATGAAATCATTATTATGCACTGGGTGAACTTGGTTCTGGGAATTGAGAGCACCAGCTGTTAACTAATTAGGCTTCTTATCCCTGTCCTTGCCTTCCAGCATGACGTAAGTGATGATAAACAAAACTAAACAATCAAATTAACCATAAGTTAGAAGGTAGGAGGTATGAGGGAAAATACAAAGCAAGGAAAGAGGGATAAAGGCGTAGAAATGGGAGAAGTGTTGCGATCTGAAACAAGGTTTTCTGTGAAGACATAGCTGAGAAGGTAACACCTGAGCAAAGACTTGAAGGAGGTGGTGAGCAGATGAGGATTTACCTGGAAGAACAGCATCCTGGGCAGAGGGCTTAGCAGCACAAAGGCCCTAAAGCAGAAGCATGTCCATGTGTTTGAGAGAAAGCAAGGAGGCAGATTTTCTCTGAGCAAATGGAAGCGATTTAAAGGGAGCACCAAGTCATGTAAAACCTTATGAAAGTGAAGTGAAAGTTGCTCAGTCGTGTCCGACTCTTTGCGACCCCATGGACTATACAGACCATGGGCTTCTCCAACCAGAATACTGGAGTGGGTAGCCTTTGCCTTCTCCAGGGAATCTTTCTGACCCAAGAATTGCACCAAGGTCTCCTGCATTGCAGGCGGATTCTTACCAACTGAGCTGTCAAGGAGGGCCTTAGAACCTTGTAGACCATTGCAATTATTTGGCTTTTACTCTGAGTGGAAGGTCTTTGGAAGGTTTTAAGCAAAGCAGTACCATAAGAGGACTTCAGTTTTAAAGGGTCATCTTAGCTTTGTGCTGGAAATAGGTTATGAAGGGTCAGGGAGGAACATGGGAAAACAGGCAGGAGATTATGGAGACTCAGATAAAACGGCAGCATCGGAGATGAAACCTGTAATTCTCTTATGGTTATATTTTGAAAGTAGGGCCAAGAGACTTACTGACAGATTGAATGTGGACTGCTAGGGAAGGCAAAGAGTTAAGGATGTTACTATCCACTGCTATGGAAAATTTACTGGCTTAAAAAATGTATTATTTGTCATACCCAGGAATCAAAGTTGGGTTCAGTTGGGTGCTTCCGTTCTGTGTGGAGTCCAAGAAGGCTTCTTCACTGACATATCTGGTATCTCAGCTGGAGCCGCCTAGAACAAACCGCTGGGGTGGCTGAGCATCTTGTTCTACATGGTCTTTCCATGTCATGAGCTCAGAATTTATCACACCACTGTGGGCTCAAGGTAATCAGAGTTTCACTTAGAGACTGAGCTCAAGAAGGAAGAGGATGCTGCCTTGTAAAATCCAGGTTGGAAGCTGCACAAGGTCACATCTGTCAAGTATTCGGTTCACTGAAGCAAGTCACAAAGCTGGTCCATATATAAGATTTCATCTCCTGATGGGTGGGTGGAAGGAACTGATGATGGTCAGACTATCTACTATAGATGTTTTCAAGATTTTTGGACTGAGCATCCGAACATGTGAAGTTGCAATTAAATGAGGTAAGAAATACTCAGAGCAGAGGTCAGTGAATGCCGAGGTAGGTGGTAGAGATTAGGAACGCAGCTTTTAGACATACTAAAGTTGAGGTATCTTTTAGACATCCAACTGAAGATTTCAAGTAAATAGTTCAGTATCCCATCTGGAGTTCAGATAGAGGGCTGGACTGGGTATCCACATCTGTGAGTCATCAGTGTGTAGATGGTACTCAGAGCTGTGAGGCTAGATGGAAACAAACACCAAAAGTGTAAAGATGGACAAGAGAAGAATTCCAAGGACCTGGCTCTAAAACACACTAATATTTGAAGTCAAGAACAAGCAAAGGAGACTTGAAAGAAACAACTAAGGAGGTGATTACACTAAGTGGTATGAAACCCAGAGAAAAAAACATTTTCAGGAAGAAGTAGTCAACCGGGTCAGTGCTCTCCAAAGGTCGTGTTAACTAATAACTCACCAGTGGACTCAGCATTCTGGGGAGCATTGGAATCGTTAACAAAACTGTATCCATCAGGCCTGGGGTCATGGTCAGATCCTGCAGAGGGAGCAACCCAAGAGGGGCTGGACCCTAGAACCAAAAAGCTGTGCTCTTGTGAGACAGCCACAGCGGTCGAGTTAGAGGTCCTCTAACACGGACCCTTGCCCTGAAACACAGCCTCACCAGCCAGGTGGAATTTTCAACACAGTCGGGAAGAGGTAATACTGAGTAGCCCAGGTAGACAATTCGCATCACAGTTGTGCCCAGTTGTGACCACATGGCACAGACGTGTGCCAGTTGTGGCCACGGAGCTCATTAAAGCCTGATATTAAGAGCCAGAATTTTTCTTTTTTAAACCAGCAGGTTGAGGAACTGTGTCTGAAAGAACCCGAGTTTTCCAAGATGAGAACTCAGCCAGGAGACTATCAGCCAGACAAGTGTGTCACTGGGAGAGGCAGGGGCTGAGCTAAGCCGCACAAGTAAACATGAGCTGTTTCCAAGCCTGGATCGGACGTTAGGTGCAACTTAGGCTGAAGGAGCCTCACGTGTTTTACGAAGAGAGAGCGGAGGAGAGGGGTGAGGTTGCACCTGGGACCAAAATGGGTGTGAGAATGTGGGGCACAGGCGAGCAGTGGGGACTGGAGGAAGGCAGAGGGGCTGTGTGTGGGCAGGAGAGGCTTGTGAGGACAAACGTGGACACGCATCTGGGCCGACTGGGGCAGCCCCGCAAACCCCATGGTGGATTATGTCAGTTAGCACCATTCACACTCTGAACAACTCATTATGGCTGGCGATCAGAAGACCGCATAGAAGTATGTTGGTTCTGATAGGTTCACTTAAAATAGAGGAGAAAAGATAATGACGTTAGAATTCTGCAAAGCGTGGGACTGAGGATTGAGATGGCAAGCTGGGTGGCTCTGTGACTGATTACCTGCCTTCCTGTCTGTGCTTGGGGCAGTTGCACAGTTTCTCTGCAGGATTTAACAGCTATTAGTGAGTTACTAAATAAGACAATGGAAAGCGACAGCCGAGCAACCACTTGCTAGCTTTTCTTGAATTTAACTTTCCTTCACTACCTAGGGTTGAAACTGAAAGGAGCAAATCTTCCAATGTGAAAATAAGGGAGTTTGAAGGTCTCTCTTCGCAGAAAATCATTTTTCTCATTTCACTAGAAACATCCAGAGTTGTCTGCCTTCCCCTGCAATGTGAGGAGTGACGAGGTTGATTCTGGAATCAGAGCAGAGCAGTGTTTGGACAATTTGCTAAAAAAACTGTAGGACTGTTGGAGAAAGCACTTCAAGTCTCCCAGGGGAAGCTTCCAGCGGCTGATGACCTTTCTTACCAGGAGAGTCCTCTCCATTCTTTACCTCCTTCCCTCTTGCAGTGGCTCAAGCCTCTCGGTACAGCTAGGAAAGCATATTATGCCTGTCCAAGGGAGATGAGCCCTGCAGACTCAATTTCCAAGGTGGCAAAAGTCATCACTGTGAGTGTCAAAGCTGACCCTGAGATTCTTGGTTGACACCACAGCCATCCATCAACTTGTCCCTGGGGTCACCACACAGATGGTGGTGACTGTGAATAGAATGTTCCAAGGAGCCTGAGAGCCCTAAGCAGAGATTTCAACTGGGCATGAAAGCCCTTGAAAAAAGTATCACAGGAAATAAGAAGGAAAACTTCTTGTTTCATTTTTAAACTAGAGAAAAGGAATCCATTGTAGGCAAATTCCACCAGAGGACTGGAAGAGACAGGCTACCCACTCAAGCATTCTTGGGCTTCCCTGGTGGCTCAGCTGGTAAAGAATCCACCCGCAATGTGGGAGACTTGGGTTCAATCCTTGGGTTGGGAAGATACCCTGGAGAAGGGAAAGGCTACCCACTCCAGGATTCTGGCTGGAGGGTAAGCAAGAGGACCTTAGAATGATGAAAATGTCGTGTGGATGTGTTTAGATGACAAATAACTAATGATGAAATGTAGTTGTAAGCGTCGTTCAGTCGCTAAGTTGTGTCTGAGTCTTTACAACCCCATGGACTGCAACGCATCAGGCTCCTCCACTAACTCCTAGAGTTTGCTCAAATCCCTTCTATTAATTCGCTGATGCTATCTAACCGCCTCATCCTCTGGCATCCACTTCTCTTGCCTTCACACTTTCCTATCATCAGGTCTTTTGACTTTTCGCATTAAGTGGCCAAAGTTTTGGAGCTTCAGCTTCAGCATCAGTCCCTCAGATGAATATTGGAAGTTGATTTCCTTTAGGATTGACTGGTTTGATATTCTTGCNAAGTACCCAGAGGTGCATGGGTTTATTTCTGGGCTTTCTAGTTCCATTGGTCTATAGTTATATTTTTGTGCCAGTACCACACTGTCCTGATGACTGTAGCTTTGTAGCGTGACCTGAAGTCAGGAAGCTTGATTCCTCCCGTTCCGTTCTTTCTCAAGACTGCTGTGGCTGTTTGGGCTCTTCTGTGATTCCATATGAACTGTGAAATTTTTTGTTCTAGTTCTGTGAAAAATGCCGTTGGCAGTTTGATAGGGATCGCACTGAATCTGTAGATTGCATTTGGTATTATAGTCATTTTCACAATGTGGATTCTTCCTACCCAGGAACATGGAATATCTCTCCATCTGTTTATGTCATCTTTGACTTATTTTATTACTGTCTTATAATTTTCCGTATACAGTTCTTTTGTCCCCTTAAGTAAGTTTATTCCTAGATATTTAATTCTTTTTGTTGCAAAGGTGAATGGGATTGAGTCCTTAATTGCTCTTTCTGATTTTTCATTATTAGTATATAGAAATGCAAGTGATTTCTGTGTATTGATTTTGTATCCTGAAACTTTGCTAAATTCACTGATTAGCTCTAGTAATTTTATGATACTATCTTTAGGGTTTTCTCATCTGCGAACAGTGAGAGCCTAACTTCTTTTCTGATCTAGATTCCTTTTATTTCTGTTTCTTCTCTAATTGCAGGAGCTAGGATTTCCAGGACTATGTTGAATAATAGTGGTGAAAGTGGACACCCTTGTCTTGTTCCTTATCCTAGAGGGAATGCTTTCAGCTTTTCACTATTGAGAATAATGTTTGCTGTAGGCTTATCATATATGGCCTTTACTATGTTGAGGTAGGCTCCTTCTATGCTCATTTTTTGAAGAGTTTTAATCATAAATAGGTGCTGAATTTTTTCAAAGGCTTTTTCTGCATCTATTGAGATGATCATATGGTGTTTATCTTTCAGTTTGTTAATATGGTGTATCACATTGATTGATTTGCATGTATTGAAGAATCCTTGCATCCCTAGAATAAACCCAACTTGATCATGGTGGTGTATGAGCTTTCTGATGTGTTGCTGAGTTCTGTTTGCTGAGATTTTGTTGAGGATTTCTGCATCTATGTTCATCAGTGATATTGGCCTGTAGTTTTCTGTGTGCTGTCTTTGTCTGGTTTTGGTATCAGGGTGATGGTGGCCTCATAGAATGAGTTTGGAAGTGTTCCTTCTCTGAAATTTTTTTAAAGAGTTTTAGAAGGATAGGCATTAGCTCTTCTCTAAATGTTTGATAGAATTCTCCTGTGAAACCATCTGGTCCTGGGCTTTTGTTTTTGGGGAGATTTTTGATCACAGCTTCAATTTCAGTGCTTGTAATTGGGTTGTTCATAATTTCTATTTCTTACTGGTTCAGTCTTGGAAGATTGAACTTTTCTAAGAATCTGTCCATTTCTTCCAGGTTATCTATATTATTGCCATATAGTTGTTCATAATAGTCTCTTATAATCCTTTGTATTTCTGCATTGTCTATTGTAACCTCTCTTTTTTCATTTCTAATTTTGTTGATTTGATTCTTCTCTCTTTTTTCCTAGATGAATCTGGCTAAGGGTTTGTCAATTTTGTTTATCTTCTCAAAGAACCAGCTTAGTTTTATTAGTCTTTACTATTGTTTCTTTCATTTCCTTTTCATATATTTCTGCTCAGATCTTTATGATTTCTTTCCATTTACTAATTTTTGTTTCCTTCTTTTTCCATTTGCTTTAGGTGTAAAGTCAGATTGTCTATTCAGTGTTTTTCTTGTTTCCTGAGGTAGGATTGTATTGCTGTAAACTTCCCTTCTAAAACTGCTTTTGCTGGTTTTGAGTTGTTGTATTCTCGTTGTCATCTGTTTCTAGAAATTTTTTTATTTCCTTTTTGATTTCTCCAGTAACCTGTTGGTTATTTAGAAAAATGTTGTTTAATCTCCATGTGTTTGTGTTTCTTACAGTTTTTTTCTTGTAACTGATATCTAGTCTCATAGTGTTGTGGTCAGAGAAGATGCTTGATACAATTTCAGTTTTCTTAAATTTACTGAGGTTTGATTTGTGACCCAAGATGTGGTCTATCTTGGAGAATGTTCCGTGTGCACTTGAAAAGAAGGTGTATTCTCCTGCATTTGGATGGAATGTCCTGAAGATAGCAATGAGACCCAGCTCATCTAATGTATCATTTAAGACTTGTATTTCTTTATTAATTTTGTTTTGATGATCTGTCCATTGATGTGAGTGGGATGTTAAAGTCTCCTACTATGATTGTGTTACTGTCAATTTCTCCTTTTATGTCTGTTAGTGTTTGTCTTATGTATTGAAAGTGCTCTTATGTTGGGTGCATAGATATTTACGATTGCTATGTCTTCCTCTTGGATTGATCGCTTGATCATTATGTAGTGTCCTTCCTTATCTCTTGTAATCTTCTTTATTTTAAGGTCTATTTTGTCTGATATGAGGACTGCTACTCCAGCTTCTTTTGCTTCCCATTTGCATGGAATATATTTTTCCATCCTCTCACTTTCAGTCTATATGTGTCTTTAAGTCTGAAGTGGCTTTCTTATAGACAGCATATATATGGGTCTTGTTTTTTTATCCATTCAGCCAGTCTGTGTCTTTTGGCTGGAGCATTTAATCCATTTACATTTAAAATAATTATTGATATATATGTTCCTATTGCCATTTTCTAATTGTTTGGGGTTGATTTTGTAGATCTTTTTTCTTCTGTTGTATTTCTTGACTATACAAATCCATTTAACATTTGTTGTAAAGCTGGTTTTGTGGTACTGAGTTCTCTTAACTTTTGCTTGTCTGAAGAGCTTTTAATTTCTCCATCAGTTTTGAATGAGATCCTGCTGGGTACAGTAATCTTGGTTGTATATTTTTCCCTTTCAGTGCTTTAAATATATCCTGCCATTCTCTTTTGGCTGTTAAGCGTATGGGGCTTCCCTTGTATGTTACTTATTGCTTCTTCCTTGCTGCTTTTAATATTCTTTCTTTGTGTTTAGTCTTTATTAGTTTGATTAGTATGTATCTTGGCATGTTTCTCCTTGGGTTTATCCTATATGGGACTCTTCGTGCTTCTTGGACTTGATTGATTATTTCCTTTTCCATGTTGGGGAAATGTTCAACTATAATCTCTTCAAAAATTTTCTCATACCCTTTCTTTTTCTCTTCTTCTTGCACCTCTACAATTCAAATATTGATGCATTTGATATGGTCCCAGAGGTCTCTGAGACTGTCCTCAGCTCTTTTCATTCTTTTTACTTTATTCTGCTCTTCAGAAGTTATTTCCACCATTTTATCTTCCAGCTCACTGATTCATCCTTCTGCTTCAGATATTCTGCTATTGATTCCTTCTAGAGTATTTTTAATTTCATTAATTGTGTTGTTTGTCTCTGTATACTTATTCTTTAATTCTTCTAGGTCTTTGTTAGTTGATTCTTGCATTTTCTCCATTTTGTTTTCAAGGTTTGTGATCATCTTTACTATCATTATTCTGAATTCTTTTCCAGGTAATTTTTGTATTTCCTCTTCATTTATTTGGACTTCTGTCTTTCTAGTTTGTTCCTTCATTTGTGCAGTATTCTCTGACTTTTTCTTTTTTTTCTTTTTTTCAAGCTATTGTATTTGAGGTCTCCTTTTCCCAGCCTTCAAGGAAAGTTGAATTCTTCCCTTGAAGAAGGTTAAATTCTTTCTTCCTTTTGGTTTCTGCCCTCCTAAGGTTGGTTCAGTGGTTTGTGTGAGCTTCGTATAGGGTGAAATTTATGCTGAGTTTTTGTTTGTCTTTCCTCTGATGGGCAAGGCTGAGTGAAGTGGTTTTCTTGTCTGCTGCTGATTGGGGCTGTATTTTTGTTTTGTTTATTGTTTGGATGAGGCATCCTACACAGGGTGCTACTGGTGGTTGGGTGATACCAGGTCTTGTATTCAAGTGGTTTCCTTTGTGTGAGTTCTCACTATTTGATACTGCCTAGGGTTAGTTCTCTGATAGTCTAGGGTCTTGGAGTCAGTGTTCCCACTCCAAAGGATCAGGGTTTGATCTTTCCCTAGGATGCCCTCCAACACTGTGCTGATCTCTGGACCTGCTCTGGGGGCAGCTCAGATTCTAATCTCATCCTACTCCTGTGTGTTCTTGCCTCCAAAGTCCACAGCTATCAGGGCTAGTGTGTTTTCTTTTGTGGGAGCTCTCAATGGCCTTTTATATATTCCATAGACACAGAGTCTGCCTAGTTGATCATGTGGATTTAATTTGCAACTTGTACAGCTGGTGGGAAGGTTTTGGGTCTTCTTCCTTAGCCACACTGCCCCTAGGTTTCAATTGTGATTTGTTTCCACCTTTGCGGGTAGGCTGTCCACTGGGGTTTAGCTCCTGAGGCTGCCCTGAAGGGCTTGGGTTTGCCCTTGTGAGGGCCAGGTGTGGAGGTGGTGCAGCTGCTTCAGTCGCAGGAGTTCTGGCAGCACCAGGTACTCAGGGGGGTTGGCAGCTAGGGTAGTAAGAAATATAGTGTTCTAGAAGGATATGGCAACCAGTATTGGCCAATATGCTCCAATATTCTTGCCTGGAGAATGCCCTTTCTGACAGAGAAGCCTGGCAGGCCACAGTCTACAGGGTCACAAAGAGTCAGACAGGACCTAAGTGACCCTGCATGAATAAACACAAGACTTTTTTTTTTTGCCTGTGGCAGCTCTGCCCCAGTGAGAGATGAGGGTGAAGGTGGGGCAGCTGCTTGGCTTGTGGGGACCCTGGTGGCACCAAGTATGCAGGGACACAGACTGCCTCCATGGCAGGAGTTATGGCCCTATCAGAATCTTTTTTTGAGCTTCTTGTAGCTGGCGATCAGAAGGCCTCTTTGGCCAGTCTTTCCCTGTAGCTCTGCTGGTTCAGGCACTTAGAGGGATCCCTTGCCTGGGGTCCTTCTCTGCGGTTTTATGCATCAGGCATGTAGAGGGGCCTCCCTTACTTGGGTCCTACTCTGTAGATTGGCACATCAGGCACTTAAAGGGGAACCCTGGGTGGGGTCCCACTCTGTAGTTCAGTGCATCAGGCGTTTGATAGGCCAGCCACACTATTGTTCAGCTGCTGATACTGGCCTGTGGAGAGAGAGAGGCTATGGTGATGACTCCGCCCCGTACACATGACTCAGCAGTATTGCCTTGCTTCCACGGCTGCCTGGCTTTCCTCCATGGGCATTTCCCACCACGATCTCCTCCCTCACATCCCCTCAATCTGTCTCTCCACAGTCAACAGCAGCTCTCACCCTGGGATTGCTCCACAATCTCTAAACTCGGGCTCCCAGCCACTGCCCCTTCCAGGAGACCCGCATTCCTGCCTGGCATATGTATGGCTGTGGCAAGCGTTGTCTGATTCTCATTCTATTTATGCTGCCACAGATTGGCTGTTTCATTCTCAGCCTTAGTTTCTTCTCTGACTCAGACAATCACCCCACTGTGAGGATCGAACCCCTGCTTCAGTTCCCCCACCCACCAAGGGCAGATCCAATCCTACTGACACTCCTGTTTCCCCTCCCTAGTTCCTTTGTCCTACTGAGTTTTCTGTGGGTCTATATATTCTTTTCCACTGGTCAAGTACTCCTGTCCTCTCTCAGCTGGTGCTCTGCATGCACTTCTGTGTCTGAAGGTGTATTCCTGATGTATCTGTGGGGAGAGATGTACTTTACGTCCACCTACTCCTCCACCATCTTGTTCTCCCCTGGAAGATATTTTTTAAATGTTACTCAAAGAACACAAAATAGGAGAAACAGATGGGGGAAAAATATAATTATTGGACTTCACCCAAATTTAAAGTGCTTTCTCTTCAAAAGGCATTGTTAAGAAAATAAAAAGGGAAGTCATAGAGAGAGAAGTATTTATAAATCATGTTATACATAAAGAACTTCTACAGTGGTGTCTTAGTCTACTTGTCTACCATAACAAAATTTCACAGACTGGGTGGCTTAAACACAAAACCTTATTTTCTCACTACACTAGATGCTAGAAGTCTAAGGTTAAGGTGCCAGCATGTTGAGTTTTGGTGAGAAATCTCTTCCTGGCTTGCAGAGGGCTCCCTTCTCACCATGTCCTCACATGGCAGATAAAAAGAGACCCAGCTCTCTGGTGTATTTTTATAAGGGGTCTAATCCCATCACAAGGGCCTGATCTTCATGGCTTCATCTAAACCTAACAACCTCCCAAAGGCCCCACATCCAAGTACCATCACACTGGGGGTTTGGTTGTCAATATATGAACTGGTGTGGAGGGGGATACAGTCAGTCCACATCAAGTACGAAAACAAGCAATCCAATTAAAAATGGGGAAACATGGTATCCCATTGTGATTTCAATTTGCATGCAGAACTATCAATGATTTTGAGAATATATTCCAGTGTTCACTCACCATTCCTATTTTCTTTTCTAATGCTTTTAATGGAATATGTTGCTTTTTTCTTTTTGCTATTGATTTGTAGATGCTCTTTATATCTTTGGATGCTAATTCTTGTTATTTATACAACTTGAAAATATCTTCTCCTATTATACAGTTTGTCTTTTCAGCAATATAATAACTTTTGGTGAAACATACTCCTTAATATCCAACATATTAATGTTTTTCTTTATGATTTCCCATTCGTATATTTATAATTTTAAATTCTATAGTCCAATGATGTAAGAAATCTAAGATTTCTCTTAAGAATTAAAATATTATATTTCATATTTAAATCATAAAAAATGGGGAGAAAGATTTGAACAGTCACCCCACCAAGAAGATAATACAGATGGCAAAATGAGTGCATGAAAATATGTTCTACATCATTAGATACAGGACGGAGAAAGCAATGGCACCCCACTCCAGTACTCTTGCCTGGAAAATCCCATGGACAGGGGAGCCTGGTAGGCTGCAGACCATGGGGTTTCTAACAGTCACTAAAACCAAGATAAAACACAACCTCACATTCACTAGAATGGCTATAATAAAGAAGATAGATAATATCAAGTTTAGGAAGGATGTTGAAAAACTGGAATCCTCATACATTCCTTGTGGGAATTTAAAATGGCAGAGCCAATTTGGAAAACAATTTGGCACTTGTTTTAAAAATTAAACAACAATTTACCATATGGATCAGCAATTGCAATTCTAGATATTTACAAAGAGAAACGAAAGAATATGTCCATCCAAAGACTGGTACATGAATTGTCATCGTAGCGTTATTCACAATGGCCAAAAAAGTAGAAACAATTAAATGTCCATGAACTTGAGAATGAATAAACAAATTGTTCAGTTCAGTTCTGTCGCTCAGTCCTGTGTGACTCTTTGCAACCCCATGAATCACAGCATGCCAGGCCTCCCTGTCCATCACCAACTCCCGGAGTTCACTCAAACTCATGTCCATCAAGTAGGTGATGCCATCCAGCCATCTCATCCTCTGTCATCCCCTTCTCCTCCTGCCCCCAATCCCTCCCAGACTCAGGGTCTTTTCCAATGAGTCAACTCTTCACATGGGGTGGCCAAAGTATTGGAGTTTCAGCTTTAGCATCAGTCCTTCCAATGAATACCCAGGACTGATCTTCTTTAGGATGGACTGGTTGGATCTCCTTGCAGTCCAAGGGACTCTCAAGAGTCTTCTCCAACACCACAGTTCAAAAGCATCAATTCTTCAGCACTCATCTTTCCTTATAGTCCATCTCTCACATCCATACATGAACACTGGAAAAACCATAGCCTTGACTAGACAGACCTTTGTTGGCAAAGTAATATCTCTGCTTTTTAATATGGTATGTAAGTTGGTCTTAACTTTCCTTCCAAGGAGCAAGCATCTTTTAATTTCATGGCTGCAATCACCATCTGCAGTGATTTTGGAGCCCAGAAAAAGAAAGTTTGACACTGTTTCCCATGAAGTGGTGGGACCAGATGCCATGATCTTCGTTTTCTGAATGTTGAGCTTTAAGCCAACTTTTTCACTCTCCTCTTTCACTTTCATCAAGAGGCATTTGAATTTCTCTTCACGTTCTGCCATAAGGGTGGTGTCATCTGCGTATCTGAGGTGATTGATATTTCTCCCAATAATCTTGATTCCAGCTTGTGTTTCTTCCAGTCCAGCGTTTCTCATGATGTACTCTGCATAGGAGTTAAATACATAGGGTCACAAAGAGTTGGACACAACTGAGCGGCTAAGCACACACCTACAAATATATATTGAAGAGTCTGTTCTTATCATTGGGAAGAACCTAAGCAAGAGGGGGAAAATGTGTGTGTCAGTAGACAAAAGATAGAAATCCCTTTCCCTTGTAATGGAGGCATGGAAATGCCATATGTGGAGGAATTACAAAGAAAGAAAGGTCTCCAAGTTAAAAAAATAATTTTTATACATGTATACATTCCATGTAAGCTCTGTTCAGCCTCAGATGGTCTTGATATTTAGCTTAATAAGAGATATGTTAAAGTATGGGCTTCCCTGGTAGCTTAGCTGGTAAAGAATCCACCTGCAATGAGAGAGACCTGGGTTCGATCCCTGGGTTGGGAAGATCCCCTGGGTGAGGGCATGGCTACCCACTCCAGTATTCTTGCCTGGAGAATCCCACAGACAGAGGAGCCTGGAGGGCTACAGTACCTGGGGTCACAAAGAGTTGGATATGTTTGAGCGACTAACACATAAACTTCACGTTTCCACGTGGAAGCTGAGGTTCCAGAATTTTGGTCACCTGACACAAACAGCTGACTCATAGGAAAAGTCACCGATGCTGGGAAAGATTGAGGGCAGAAAGAGAAGAGGGCATCAGAGGATGAGATGGCTGGATGGTATAACTGTTGCAGCGACATGGACTTGGGCAAACTTTGGGAGATGGTAAGGGAACAGGGAGGCCTGGTGTGCTGTGGTCCATGGGGTTGCAAAGAGTCATACATGCCTGGGCGACTGAACAACATCAACAGCAGCTTTCCATATTCCAGTGTGTCATTCTATTCTCTGTTAAAGCATTTGTATACCATCCTGTAGATCCTGGCTTGAATGTTTTTTATAATCATTCTTTCACACAGAATGAAAGAGATATAAAAAGGAGACAGTCATTTCCTGGGCAAAAGGAACAGAAGCTAGCAGGAATAGGACTGTGATTCCTAATTAATTCAAAGTTAATTGCATTGTTGATAATCCTGCACTTAAAATCTTCATATAGAAAATGTTTATAGCAGCAAATTGACAGTAATTGAACTACATTAAATCTTACCACCATTAAAAGAAAAAGATGAATGTTACATTAAACAAGCTTAAGAGAATGGTAAAGACTAGTTCTTGTTTAACAAGACAACTAGCAAATCATTCAAATGGCCGACCTAGAATCTCCAAGCATGGGAAGAATAGCAGTTGCGTTTCAAGATGGCACCAAGCCATATGGACCATCAGAGACGCCGGGTGGCAGTTTTGCTTTTAAGTGATTTCTCAGTATCCATGGAGGACTGGTTGCAGAACACCTGTGGATAAGATGTTCAAGTCCCAGACTTCCCTGTTCATTCAGTGGTTAAGACTCTATGCTTCCAGTTCAGAGAGCATGGGTTTCATCCCTGTTTGAGGAACTAAGATATCACATGCCACTATATGGCCAAAGTTAAAAACAAGCCAAAAAAATCCCCAAACAAAACAAACAAAAAGAGATGCTCAAGCCTTATAGTCAGCCCTCCATATCCTGGGGTTCCACCTCCCAGGGTTCAGCGAACTACAGAATGCAGAGTGTGTATTGCCTTTGTGATACATCATAGGCTGAAGTCATGGAGACAAAAAGATAGGAAGGATGACTGAAAATGTATTGAGAGAAATCTGTGTGTAAGCAGATCTGAACAATTCAAACCCATCTTGTTCAATGGTCAACTGTATTTAGACTTATCTCTAGATTATGTAAATGCTATGTAAGTAGTTACTTGTGTACTACAAATTCAAGCTTTGCTTTTGGGAATTTTCTGGAATTTTTTTTCAAAATTTTTCTAATCCCTGATTTGTTGAATATGTAGATGTAGAGTCTGCAGATACAGAAGGCTGACTGTATTTCCACTCTGTGATGAATGAAAAATAGTTGGGGAGGTGAGAAAACACAGGTATCATATTTGACAGGAAGAGTCAAAACATCTATTATGCTATTTGGAAACAATCAAGATAGAGGCAGTTATTTTTACAGAGGAGTCAGATGATGGAATATAATGAACTCTGGAGTTAGTGCTGAGTTGAATTTCTCTCTCTGCTACTTAAAAACAGTCAGACTAACTTTTTTATTTTTATATGTTAATATGTAAATAACAGGATTAAAGTAAGACTAGATAACATAGTGTATGTATTATAACCATTATAACAGGAAAGCAATACGTTTAAATTTCATTTTCAAGTGCATTTAGAGCACAAGATAATTATCCTAACCATTGAAAGAAAATATTTAAAATTCTCCACTTTGTATAAAAATAATTTCCATGTGATCCTTAACTGCCTTGATAGTCTAGTTTATATTTTGGCATCTTGTATAAACTTACTTCTCTTATGGGTAGTTTATTAACACTGTGATGCATTGGGGTTCTTGATCTGGCCTATAGAATGTTAGTGGCACAATTTTGTCCTTAAACTGGTTCCATGAAATATGGTGTACCAAGTGTCTGCTAAGTCACAGGATAAATATATTTCCCCAGAATTTTAATTTTACTTAAAGATTTTCTTTCTTTCCTTTTTTGTTTTTTTGCCACACTACATGACATGCAAGATCTTACTTCCCTGGCCAGGGATTGAACTCATACCACNCTTGCTATTCTTTGGAACTCTGCATTCAGATGCTTATATCTTTCCTTTTCTCTTTTGCTTTTTGCCTCTCTTCTTTTCACAGCTATTTGTAAGGCCTCCCCAGACAGCCATTTTGCTTTTTTGCATTTCTTTTCCTTGTGGATGGTCTTGAACCCTGTCCCCTGTACAATGTCATGAACCTCATTCCATAGTTCATCTGGCACTCTATCAGATCTAGTCCCTTAAATCTATTTCTTACTTCCACTGTATAATTATAAGGGATTTGATTTAGGTCATACCTGAATGGTCTAATGGTTTTCCCTACTTTCTTCAATTTAAGTCTGAATTTGGCAATAAGGAGTTTATGATCTGAGCCACAGTCAGCTCCTGGTCTTGTTTTTGTTGATTGTTTAGAGCTTCTCCATCTTTGCTGTAAAGAATATAATTAATCTCATTTTGGTCTTGACCATTTGGTGATGTCCAAGTGTAGAGTCTTCTCTTGTGTTGTTGGAAGAGGGTGTTTGCTATGACCAGTGCATTTTCTTGGCAAAACTCTATTAGTCTTTGCCCTGCTTCATTCTGTATTCCAAGACCAAATTTTCCTGTTACTCCAGGTGTTTCTTGACTTCCTACTTTTGCATTCCAGTCCCCTATAATGAAAAGGACATCTTTTTTGGGTTGTTATTTCTAAAAGGTCTTTTAGGTCTTCATAGAACTGTTCAACTTCAGCTTCTTCAGCGTTACTGGTTGGGGCATATATTTGGATTAACATGACATTTAATGGTTTGCCTTGGAAATGAACAGTGACCCCATGTCCAAGGAGCAGTGGCTGCAGGGATGCCGGAGGGCCTAGAGGAGCTATTCCACATTCAAGGTCAGGAGGGGCGGTGGTGAGGTGATACCCCTCATCCAAGGTAAGGAGCAGCGGCTGCACTTTGCTGGAGCAGCCATGAAGAGATACCCCACGTCCAAGGTTAGAGAAACTCAAGCAAGACGGTAGGTGTTTCAAGAGGGCGGAAACACTGAAACCATTCTCACAGAAAACTAGTCAATATAATCACACTAGGACTACAGCCTTGTCTAACTCAGTGAAACTAAGCCATGCCCTGTGGGGCTACCCAAGACGGGCGTGCGTAGTTGAGAGATCTGACAGAATGTGGTCCACTGGAGAAGGGAATGGCAAACCACTTCAGTATTCTTGCCTTGAGAACCCCATGAACAGTATGAAAAGGCAAAAAATGATAGGATACTGAAAGAGGAACTCCCCAGGTCAGTAGGTGCCCAATATGCTACTGGAGATCAGTGGAGAAATAACTCCAGGAAGAATGAAGGGATGGAGCCAAAGCAAAAACAATATCCAGCTGTGGATGTGACTGGTGATAGAAGCAAGCTCTGATGCTATAAAGAGCAATATTGCATAGGAACCTGGAATGTCAGGTCCATGAATCAAGGCAAATTGGAAGTGGTGAAACAGGAGATGGCGAGAGTAAACGCTGACATTCTAGGAATCAGTGAACTAAAATGGACTGGAATTGGTGAATTTCACTCAGATGACCATCATATCTACTACTGTGGGCAGGAATCCCTCAGAAGAAATGGAGTAGCCATCATGGTCAACAAGAGTCCATAATGCAGTACTTGGATGCAATCTCAAAAATGACTGAATGATCTCTGTTTATTTCCAAGGCAAACCATTCAATATATGCATATACATAAACATACATACATACATACATACATACATATGAAATGAGTCAATTCACAACTGTGGGTATGGTAATTATGAAGTCGCCACTAGGAATGACCTAAGAGTCTGAGCATAAACAGCTTTGAGGAAGTGTCTTATGATACCTATAGAACTCCTTCCTTTTGCATCTTTTATTTTAATGCCTAGAATTCTAAAAAGAGGTTTCAACCTGAGCAAGAGAAATCTTATAAGAACTTTAGCAATGGGATATAATCTGTACATTTAATATTTAAATCTCATTTTTATGAATGAGTAATACTCTCTCCATTTATTAAATTATCAAAATATATTGCATTTGCAAGGTAAAATCAGACATAAATCTTGCCTGCTTTATTTAACAAATATTCTTCAGACTATTTTGGAAATGAGGGTGAGATACTACACTAATATTTCTAAACTAGGTATGGCAGTCAGTTCAGCAAAAAGAAATGATGGATTCTGCTGAAAGTGATATAATGAACATATGTTCTAGCCCTGAAAATATGTGTATGTATACACCCATTTTTTTAAGTTAAATAAAATTAAAGACAGTCACTAAAACTTTTACCAGAGTATATTTATGTGGTACTTGTATATAATACAAAGAAATATTGTATTGTGTGTGTGTGTGTGTGTGTGTGTGTGTGTGTATGATTTGAATAGAGAATGATTTCCCTGTTCTATCTCCTTCTGAGCCCGAAGAAGCTAATGCCATTCAAAATTCAGGGTTTTGAATCAAGAAATCCTAGTATAATATTGTTATACAGAAAGCACAATTCAATCCTTAAACCTTAACACATATTAGATTATTTGGACTAAAGTAGAATATAACTTAGAAAGGTCCTGTGTTAAAGAACATAGAAGATACTAACTGGGTGAAATGTGATGGGGAGAAGGGACTGTAGAGCCGTAGCATTCCCTAGAGGGCACTGAAGGTTGTGGTATCAGTGGGAGACTGGTGACTGGGTGTAACATGGAAGTAAATAAATGCCTTTGATTCTGGTAGTAGACAGTAATGCAGGAAATGCTCAAGCTAGGCTTCAATAGTACTTGAAAAGAAAACTTCCAGATGTACAAGCTGGGCTTAGAAAGTCAGAGGAAACAGAGATCAAGTTGCCAACATCTGTTGGATCATAGAAAAAGCAAGAGATTTCCAGAAAAATATCTACTTTTTCTTCACTGACTATGCTAAAGTCTTTGACTGTATGGATCACAACAAACTGGAAAATTCTTAAAGAGATGGGAATATCAGACTACCTTACTGGCCTCCTGAGAAACCTGTATGCATGTCAAGAATCAACAGTTGGAACCAGACATGGTACAACGAAATGGTTCAAAATTGGGAAAGGTGTATACATCAAGGCTGTAAATTGTCATCTTGCTTAATTAACCTATATGCAGAGTTCAGTTCAGTTCAGTTCAGTCACTCAGTCATGTTCAACTCTGTGACCCCAAGGACTGCAGCACGCCAGGACTCCCTGTCCATCACCAACTCCCGGGATTTACTCAAAGTCATGTCCATTGCGTCGGTGATGTCATCCAGCCATCTCATCCTCTGTCATCCCCTTCTCCTCCTGCCTTCACTCTTTCCCAGCATCAGGCTCTTTTCAAATGAACCAGTTCTTCACATCAGTTGACCAAAGTATTGGAGTTTCATCATCAGTCCTTCCAATGAATATTCAGGACTGATTTCCTTTAGGATGTACTGTTTTGATCTCCTTGCTGTGTAAGGAATTCTCAAGAGTCTTCTCCAACACCACAGTTCAAAAGTATAAATTCTTCAGCACTCAGCTTTCTTTGTAGTCCAACTTTCACATCCATACATATGCAGATTACATCTTGTGAAATACCAGGCTGGATGAATCACAAACTGGAACCACGATTGCTGAGAGAAATATCAATAACCTAAAAAATGCAAACATATCCTAATGGTAGAAAGTAAGGAGGAACTAAAGAGCCTCTTGCTGAAGCTGAAAAAGGAGACTGAAAAAGCTAGCCCAAGACTCAACATTCAAAAAAGTAATTCATGGTGTCTTATCCCAATGCTTCATGGCAAATAGATGGGGGAAAAATGGAAACAGTGAAAGAATTTATTTTCTTGGGCTCCAGAATCACCACAGATGGTGACTGCAGCTATGAAATTAAAAGATGCTTATTCCTTGGAAGAGTAGACATGAAAAACCTAGACAGTGTATTAAAAAGCAGATGCATAACTTTGCCAACAAGCATCCATATGGTCAAAGCCATTCTTTTTCCAGTTGTCATGTACAGATGTGAGAACTGGATCATAAAGAAGGCTGAGAACCGAAGAATTAATGCTTTGAAACTGTGATGCGGATGGAGAAGACTCTTGAGAGTCCTTTGGACAGCAAGGGGATCAAACCAGTCAATCTTAAAAGAAATCTTCCCTGAATATTGTTTGGAAAGACTGATGTTGAAACTGAAGCTCCAATATTTTGGTCACCAGATATAAAGAGCCAATTCATTGGAAAAGACCCTGATGCTGGGAAAAAAAATGAAGGCCAGAGTAGTGGACAGCAGAAGGTGAGATGGTTGGGTGGCATCACTGGTTCAATGTAAATGAATTTGAACAAACTCTAGGAGATAGTGAAGAACAGGGAAGCCTCCTGTACTGCAGTTCATGGGATAGCAAAGAGTCAGACAGAACAGAGCTCCTGAACAAAAACAACAATGCAGGGGAAATTTATGAACAATACTGGAGAGAAGCCAATTATTATTCAAAAGTGTAATTAAGTTGACTGGCTCTGCTGCAGGAACAAATACCAAATATGTATATCAGTTCAGTTCAGTTCAGTTCAGTCGCTCAGTCACATCCAACACTTTGCGACCCCATGAATCACAACACGCCAGCTCTCCCTGTTGATCACCAACTCCCGGAGTTCACTCAGACTCATGTCCATCGAGTCAGTGATTCCATCCAGCCATCTCATCCTCTGTTGTCCCCTTCTCCTCCTGCCCCCAGTCCCTCCCAGCATCAAAGTCTTTTCCAGTGAGTCAACTCTTTGCATGAGGTGGCCAAAGTACTGGAGTTTCAGCTTCAGCATCGTTCCCTCCAAAGAAATCCCAGGGCTGATCTTCAGAATAGACTGGTTGGATCTCCTTGCAGTCCAAGGGACTCTCAAA
>SJYV01011416.1:301699-321575 GCA_006410875.1 Neotragus pygmaeus | reverse complement strand
GCCTTGAGTAGACTGACCTTTGTTGGCAAAGTAATGTCTCTGCTTTTCAATATGCTATCTAGGTTGTTCATAACTTTCCTTCCAAGGAGTAAGTGTCTTAATTTCATGGCTGCAATCACCATCTGCAGTGATTTTGGAGCCCCCAAAAATAAAGTCTGACACTGTTTCCCCATCTATTTGCCATTAAGTGATGGGACCAGATGCCATGATATTCATTTTCTGAATGTTGAGCTTTAAGCCAACTTTTTCACTCTCCTCTTTCACTTTCATCAAGAGGCTTTTTAGTTCCTCTTCACTTTCTGCCAGAAGGGCGGTGCATAAGTAATAGTTGACTCTTCAAAACTCATTCCTCAAATCCAAGTTGGGCCCTATTTTTTAAACAAAAACTATTTTCTGTATTCAGCAAATACTTGAAACTTAGTTGGAATGCATTTTTCATGTAGTGAGAAATCAAAGTCATGGTAAACAACAAAAATTCAGTGCAGAAAATTCTTTGTTTATATGACATCAATAGCATTGGTCTCATAGTTTGTTCTTTATAGAAACATTGCTTCTGGCACAATATAAAAATTAAATTTAGTGGCAAAACCTTTACTTTCTAAAGTTTTACTTGGATATTTATTTCTGAATGCCCATTCCTCATTAAAATAGCAGAAAATACTTATAAGCTAAAACCATGCTTTTACAAAATTAGTGTTAGGAAGATTATACATAAGTTCTGTTAAGTAAGGAAAAGATAATATGTATTAGAAAATATTTCAGAAATGTTTCCTTTACAAATCTGGTACTCCCCATTTTTTAAAATTTAAATTTATTCATTTTAATTAGAGGCTAATGACTTTACAATATTGTATTGGTTTAGACATACATCAACATGAATCCACCACAGGTGGATTCCCATCCTGAACTCCCTTCCCACCTCCCTCCCCATACCATCTCTCTGGGTCATCCCAGTACACCAGCCCCAAACGTCCTGTATCCTGCATCAAACCTGATCTGGCAATTCATTTCTTTTATGACATTATACATGTTTCAATTCCATTCTCCCAAATCATCCCACCTCTCCCTCTCCCAAAGAGTCCAAAAGACTGATCTATACATCTATGTCTCTTTTGCTGTCTTGCATACAGGGTTATCGTTACCATCTTTCTAAATTCCATATATACGCGTCAGTATACTGTATAAGTGTTTTTCTTTCTGGCTTATTTCACTCTGTATAATCGGCTCCAGTTTCATCCACCTCATTAGAACTCATTCAAATGTATTCTTTTTAGTGGCTGAGTAATACTCCATTGTGTATATGTACCACAGTTTTCTTATCCATTCCTCTGCTGATGGACATCTAGGTTGCTTCCATGTCCCGGCTATTATAAACAGTGCTGCGATGAACACTGGGGTACACGTGTCTCTTTCAATTCTGTTTTCCTTCATGTGTATGCCCAGCAGTGGGATTGCTGGGTCATAAGGTAGTTCTATTTCCAGTTTTTTAAGGAATCCACACTGTTCTCCATAGTGGCTGTACTAGTTTGCATTCCCACCAACAGTGTAAGAGAATACTCCCCTTTTTATAAGTGGTATATTTCATTATGCAAACAATTTAATAACCAGTACAGAAATAAATAGGACCAATATATTAAGAATGTTGTTCAAGAATTAAAAAACATAATATTTCACCCAGATAAGTATCATTTGGATGTTTTTAAGCTAATTAAAATACACATTCATTCACTGAATAAATACCTTTGCCCATTACTACGTACCAGGTAGTTTTCTAGGTACTGAGCAAACAATAATAAACATAACATACCAATAAATTACCCTATGAAGTTTGAACTTGCTAAATTTGCAATGACTAGCAGATATACAGTTGGAAATGTCAGGTAGGCATAGGATGTTTGGACTTGGAGATCATGAGAGAATTAGACTGAGGATGCAAAATCCAGGATTTAGCATTTATATATTTAAATCATCAGGCTACCTGAGATAGTTTAGAAACTTAGGTTAAATAATAAAAAAATAATAATGTTGAAAAGTCCAGGGGCACTCCCAAATTTAAGGTTGAGAATAGTGTCTAAGAATTTAGGTGAAAGAAGCATTTCAAGAAAAATAGGGTATTATATGTAATAATCTTAAGTTGATAAAGTATGATTACTGCAATTTGACCATAGAAATTGCCAACACAAAATTTGCTGGTGACTTTGGAAAGAGATATTTCAGTAGAGTTTGTGGACAAAAACCAGTGGAAGTGGAGAACATGAAGCCAGCAATTCTCTTCTACTCTCAAGAAAAATTTCTGTAAAGAGGAGATAAATGGAACAGAAGCTAGGATAAAAACAGGGATTCTTTTAAGATGGAAGAAGCAGTTTATTTCTATGATGGTATGAATAATAAAAAAGAAAATTGGTAGCTGCAAAACAGAAGAATCGATATATTAGTAGCAGTGTCCTCAAGAATGTATGAGGGAATTAGATTCAGGGAGAGGGTTCAGCCTTAGCTAGGAACATGGCAGTCCATCTATTGTTTATGCATAAAGAGTAAATTGTTGTTTAGTCACTAAGTTGTGCCCAACTCCATGGACTGCAGTAAATGCTAACAGTAAATTAATATAATAAATAATTAATTTGATTTCCCTGAAGAACTCAATAGATTGAAACTAAAAGAATTTTACTTCATATTCTTCATATCTCGAGTCCATAAATACCTCTGGGCACTGAAATAGTTATGAATAGATGTATTGTATATTGCATTCTACCTAATCTACCTGGTCATTGTAGTGATTCTATGGGGAAATTAAGCAGATAGATATACACATACATATATAACAATGATTATATTAAAATATATTTTATTTATTCATTATTACTGAAACTGAATAAGGGTAAAGAGTGAATGATTTAAAATACATTTTTCTTTATTTTGTGAGATGATCTAAAAGTAAAACAGAATTCAAAGTGGCATGACAACATGATACACCGTGACATTGAAAACTTACACTGAACTTCCAACAAAGTGCATATTTCTTTTTGGTTATAGGTGTGAATATTTCTGGTATAGCATTTGTGTGTGTGTCTACCTACAAGATAAATACCAGTCCCTTTATTTTCTGACTCAATTTTTTTTTTAGAGAGAGATACTGAAAATGGAGTTTATTTGGAAATCACTTATACATTAATCTACATTGTAGATTTTTTTTTTAGTATTTGACTGCATATATTTTATTTTATTTTAATTATGACCATATACAATATCTATGACATTATTTAGCAAAGGATGAATTAGATACAACTTTATGTCCTGTAGAAAATATTTTAAAATTTTATCTTGCCAAGTTAAAAATATTTCTTCCTCAAGCAATGTTTACAAAACATTTACAGGAAATGCTCTGAAACTATTTTTAGATTAATAATAGTTTCCATTTTTTAATAAGAAACATGTCTTAGGGCTTTCCCAATGGCTCAGCAGGTAAAGAATCCACCTGCAATGCAGAAGTGCATCTCAGAAGTTTTTCTCATATTTTGAAAGGAATTTCCCCATAAATCAGATATAAATGTGTATGGAATTTTTAATCCTTTAAGAACAGCTAATGACTCAATTCTTTAGGAGCATAGGTATGACCATAAAATTTAGAATTTTTCTATTACAGCATGGTTTTTTAAGTAAATGACTAAAATGCCAATATATATGGAAAAACTATATAATTTAGAAAAAGTTAAAACTTGGCAATTTCTGTCTCATTAAATATTTTATTATGTTACTAATACTGAATTCTATTCAAATAGACATAAACTATCCGAAGGGTTTATAACTCTGCAATCTAACAACAGCAATCAACTTTGTTTACATATGTATACAAGTGACAATAATACCTCAAACACTAAAAACACTAAATTCAAAATTTAAGATTGGTAAGTGGCTGCTGACCCCTGCATAGAGTTTGAATTTGATCTTTTTTTTTTTTTGCATCACTGTTAAAATCCAGCCAACTGTAAGCAAATATATTACTTATGCCTGTGATTCTATGTACACACACACATATATATGTATATGTACACAAACACATATGTAAAATAAATTTTAAACATAAGAATATATCCTCTATATATAGCTCATAGGATTATAATTGATTTCTTTCTGCTAGTGTTTAAAATAGGAACTATAAAACTGCATTTAAATTTTAATAAAGTGACAGTGAAAGTCGCTCAGTTGTGTCTGATTCTTTGTGACCCCATGGACTATACAGTCCATGGAATTCTCCAGGCCAGAATACTGGAGTGAGTAGCCTTTCCCTTCTCCAGGGGATCTTCCCAAGCTAGGGGTAGAATCCAGGTCTTCCAGATTGCATGTGGATTCTTTACCAGCTGAGCCACCAGGGAAGTTTTAATAAGACATCATAAATGTATTGTTATTTTTACCAAAATGAGTCTATTCATGAATAATTATGGTTATAGCCATATTTTGTCTGTATTTCTATGAGTGTTCACTTATTTCATGATATAAGCTTTGAGTTTGTGAGTGCAAAGGCTTAGACTGTCCCTTTGGAATTTGGATACAGATCATAATAAAATGGGAGGAATACTAGTAGAAATCATTTTGATTATAGTCTTGCACACAGAATTAGGTAAAAGTCCCTTTCCTACCCACCTACCTCCAGCAAATGCAAAGAATAAGCAAATTATTTGAAGATATGGTTGTATTTCAAACTGGAAATAAATTAAGGACTCAAAAAAAAGATAAAAGCAAGATTAAATTAAAAGCTCTGATATAGAGGAAAATAGTATTATTAATGATGAGTCTGTAAAGGTCAGAAAGAAATAGAATTTGAATTAATGACAGAAATATAGTATAAGGAAAGCCCAAATCCGATTCCTTTGTTCTGTATTCACTCTTAATTTGCAATTCCTCTCACTAAAGAGGCAAGATGATTTTCCTAATCCTTGACTCATAGGCAGTTTTAAGCATGTTTTCACTTGCTTTTCATGTTTAAGGATTGTTGCATGTTTCCACTTTCCTTCTTTGTCTTCTTGCCATCACCACTAAAAAAGAGGGACATTTTCCATGTGCCATTAGTCTTAGGAGCAGGATAAGGTCACTTAACCCAAATCATCCAACCAGCAGCCAGCTCAAAGCACTTTAACCTAAAACACACTGATTAAAATTAATTTTTGTAGGTGTTTTAATATAAAATAGGTAACAAATAATACAAATTTAAATGCAAATAATATTTAGTATAGTCATGATAGTAGTATTTAGCATATTTGCATGTAGTATGTGAAAAAAATACAGTCATGAGAAGAAATGACCATATGAAGAAAAATACAGTCAAGGATAAAAATAACTGGTATACCTGAATTCACTTACAGTTCAGTCACTCAGTCGTGTCCGACTCTGCGACTCCATGAATCGCAGCATGCCAGGCCTCCCTGTCCATNCTTTATTAATAAATATCTTTCATTGCTATTCGATATTTACATTTGACCTTGGGAGTAGTGAATTTTTCCTAATTTGCATATCTGGTGAGATTAAGGAGAAACCCAAGGATGCTACTCGGACCTTGCACTCAAAACACTAGAGAGGCTTAACTCTGTGTATATCAATCTAGTACATGGACTCAAATTTGAAGTGTCCATTCTCTTATAAAAGGACTCCCAGGATTTTATTTATTCTTGTCTGTGTAATCAAACCCTTTCTCTGCCTATTTATTTCACCAGTATTATCATATAGTTACATAATAGCTTCTTACAGCTGAGAGCTACCTCAGAGAAAATTTAGAATAATCATTGCCTTTTGCAGGTGAACAAATTGAGACCCAGGGGATGAAATATCTTGCACAAGAGAAGAGTTACCAACTTGTCAAGAGCAGAGTTAAGTGAGAATGTGGGCTTCCTGTCTGCCCATGTAATATAGCTCCCTTTACACCATGTTGACTTAATTCACATCAGTGTCTTTGGTTTTCACTTTGGCAATGTGAATTTCTTAAACCAGTGATTAAAAAAATTTTTTTAAGAGATCCTCTAATGTACTTTATTATATGTACACACAGTAAGAAACAACTGATCTGAAGTGGGTTAGCTGTGGGCATGTGCTGTGTACTGCTGTGCTCAGTCACTTCAGTCACGTCCAGCTCTTTATGATGCTATGGACTGTAACCCATCAGGCTCCTCTGTCCGTGGTATTCTCCAGGTGAGAATGCTGAAGCGGCTTGCCATTTCCTTCTTCAGGGGATCTTCCTGACCCAGGGATCGAACCCAGGTCTCCTGCTTAGCAGGCGGATTCTTTACCACCAAGCCCTTGCCAAATGCCCCCTCATGGACAAAATTACCCTCAGAGTACAATTAACCACAGAGCTAAAGGAAGTCTTGTTTCTTTCCTGAGCTTCTGCTTTGGATGGACTCCATTTTCCAAAGGGAAAATGTTTTGATAAGTAGAAATAGTCAAATGTATTGCTCAAGTCTAAGAACTTAATAATAAATGCTGTCAATTATCAATTCGTTTTACCCTTTGGATGTTTTAATTTGAGGACGTTTTAGTGGCGATCACAGTGTGTGCTAGCTTGGGAGGATCATGTTCATTTCATCAGAGAGCAAAATGCCATTCTTTTCTTGTGCCATTGGTCTGAGTTAGGCCAAATGCCACAGTTCCAGGACAGAGAACAAAAATGCAGCTTCACATATTCTGCCATTAAGAACCTGGATTCCCAAGTCAGCTGTTTCCCCCTATTCTTTTCCATTGGATGGTTTAGTGGAATACACTTATAAATAGACACCCACCCCAAGTCCCAACAGCCTGAGGCTATGAGGTCTTATGACTCCTGTCTACCTCATCCTGGCTGTCACATGATACCATTTTTTTGTTTGAGAGAAATGAAATGTCATTGAGTGTTTGTTCTCACAAATAGCACCAGGCTTCTCTACTTCAAATGTAATGGACAGTGTCAAGAACTAGTTAAGGGAATTTTCCCTCATCTCCCTCCCAGAAACATAAGCAAAATATAGAAGTGCAAAACACGGTTCTCTAGAACTGACACCTTCACCTTCTCATCTTTCTTATCCTCAACCTTTAGGCATCTTCTTCACATTGATCTTCCATTATCTAGATCTTAACCACTTATTGATGCTTTTGAACTGTGGTGTTGGAGAAGATAAGACTCTTAAGAGTCCCTTGGACTGCAAGGAGATCCAACCAGTCCATTCTGAAGGAGATCAACCCTGGGNAGATGGTGACTGCAGCCATGAAATTAGAAGACGCTTACTCCTTGGAAGAAAAGTTATGACCAACCTAGATAGTATATTCAAAAGCAGAGACATTACTTTGCCGACTAAGGTCCGTCTAGTCAAGGCTATGGTTTTTCCTGTGGTCATGTATGGATGTGAGAGTTGGACTGTGAAGAAGGCTGAGTGCCGAAGAATTGATGCTTTTGAACTGTGGTGTTGGAGAAGACTCTTGAGAGTCCCTTGGACTGCAAGGAGATCCAACCAGTCCATTCTGAAGGAGATCAACCCTGGGATTTCTTTGGAAGGAATGATGCTAAAGCTGAAACTCCAGTACTTTGGCCACCTCATGCGAAGAGTTGACTCATTGGAAAAGAGTCTGATGCTGGGAGGGATTGGGGGCAGGAGGAGAAGGGGATGACAGAGGATGAGATGACTGGATGGCATCACGAACTTGATGGATGAGAGTCTGAGTGAACTCCGAGAGATGGTGATGAACAGGGAGGCCTGGCGTGCTGCAATTCATGGGGTCGCAAAGAGTCAGACATGACTGAGCGACTGAACTGAACTGAACTGAACTTTCAGTTTGTGGGGGGCAAGGTTAGGAATTTATACAAATAAATTTTAAAACTTTATTTTTAAAAAAAACTTTTTTATGGAATAGTTTTAGAATACTACAAAAGACTTTAAAAATAAACTTATCTGATCTTGACATTTAGAAGAAAAGTTTGATACTCTTATTTTAAATACCTTTTTTGATTGCAACATTTTCACTAGATATTTCATTTATGACTCCTCTGAAACAGAATATTTTATATCATAGTTCTATGAATAATATTGTGTTCATTTTATATAGAACTAAACAACCGGCTAATCCATAATGCATTTTTACTTTTGGCCCTCTTTGCTAAAAAGAGAACATTTTCCCATTTGATTCCCCTATTATTTATCTGATATTTTCCATTAGGAAAACAAAATCATTTCACAATTGAGGTTGAACTAATACAAATGCAAGTTAGGTGTGAAAATCTATTTCAAGGATTTCCAAGTAAAAATGATATGTACGTAAAACTTAGTAATCCAAAATAACACAAAATCACTCCCTTTCCCTCAACTTTGGCCTATTGCAGTTCTTATAATAACTTTTCAATTCATGCTATCATTTTTTGATTGTTTTTCTAAAATGTCCACTCTTGTATATTACTTTTCACTTTTTTCTTTATAATATGTATATATAAAACTATACTGTGATAACGTGCAATGAAAGTTGAGTATTTTAACACACAATGTAGACTTATGGATTTTATATTAACTTGCAGAACCAAAAAGGAAGTACATGCTTACTGATATTTTAGATAAGTCACATTATACCTCGAAATGTAAAAAATGCTTCCTCATTCATAGACACTCTGTTTTAGTAAACAAGCTTAAAGTGCCATATGATACCAAAAACTGATGACTTAAACAACAGAATCTTTTTTTCTCATAATTGTGCAAGATGGAAGTTCAAGATGGGAATAATGGCAGTTGCTGGTGAGGGATCTCCGTAGGTTAGGTAGATATCTTCACTTGTGTTCTCACATGTCCTTTTCCTGTATATGTCTGTGTGTATGCGTGTGTGTGAGTGCCCTTGGTGTCTGTCATCTGTCCTATTAGATTACGTAGATAATGGCTTCTCACTTATGACCTCATTTAACCTTGCAAGCGTGATCAGTTGCTCAGTCATGTCCAATGCTTTGTGACCCCTCACAGTAGCCTGCCAGGCTCCTCTGTCCATGAAATTTTTCAGTCAAGAATACTGGAGCGTTTTGTCAGTTTCCTCCTCCAGGGACTCCCCTAGTAGTTCAGTGGTAAAGAATCCGCCTGTGGTGCACATTACTTGGATTAAATCCCTGGGTTGGGAATATCCCCTGGAGAAGGAAATGGCAACCCATTCCAGTATTCTGGCCTGGGAAAACCCATGGACAAGGAAACCGGGCAGGCTACGGTCCATGTGGTCTCAAGAGAGGTGGACACAACTTAGTGACTAAACAAGAAGAAAGTACTTTACATGGATGATGTAGTATAGAGTGGGTCCTTTAAAACAATGATAGGTAACAGGCATATTAAACAATAAAACTATTTACAAAAGATTGTGACTAAGTAAAAAAGAAATGGATGTGTACTAAGGACATTGATACTTCAGAAAAAGAAAGTGTCAAACAATGAGAGAACTATCGAAAATGAAGCTAGGGGGCTGGAAGGAAGACAAAAAAATCACAGTCGTGCCTAAGTCTAGAGTCAAATCTGATGACAGTACATTCATTAAAATATTATTTATGCTAAATCTACCATAGGTTGTATTGTCTCTAAAAAAGTTAGTAAGGAAGGTAGTTAACTGTAGTTTTCAAAAGTTCTAAAATAAAAGTTGGAGATGAAAAAGGCCTTAAAAACAGAGAAATATTATGCCATGTTTTGCCATCAGCCAGAGTATTTAGACCATAGCCTTAGGTAATGTTAATAGGAAAAAAAATGTTGTTTTACAGAAATGAAGTGATTAACAGATTATGAAAAATCAAGTAGTCCATGTAATATCTTCATAAGTAAAATACTATTTAGAATAAATATATACTTATGCATGCTCAGTTGCTCCAGCCATGTCCTATTCTTTGCGACTTTGTGGACTGTAGCCCGACATGGGATTCTCCAGGCAAGAATACCAGCGTGGTTTAAATATATATTTACTTATTTGTACTATGCATTGTATTTATTCATAAGGGGAAATTTGGGACCTGTTGTCAAACAAACAAAACAAAACTCTTAAATTAAGGTGTTAGGACTCTTTCTTATTAAACTGTTTAAAGAACCCCACAACACATTACATTTCAAACAAGACTTACTTTTCTATTGCTTAATGAGGAGAATAATTTAGTGGTTTATCATATTGTCAGAAATGTGAGCAAGATAAATTACTTTAGTGGTTGTTTTAAGTCACTGTGTTGTATAGTAGTTTGTTGTATGTCAATGCATAACCAAAAGAGTGAAATAATCATTTTTCATATCTATTTACTATTTTATCTTCTATCAAAGTGACTATGAAGTTAATTTAATGAATCATATATTATATTTTCCAATGCTCCTAGTTGACAGTTATATTTACAGTGAAAAAATGTTGAAATAAATAAGCCCACAATTTTTTCCTTAAATTTTTTCTCTTATTTATATCTGTATTTAATATAATCTCTTACTACCATTGACATATCTCTCCATCTTCAATCTTTTATATTTTAATGAGTAGGAAATATTGTTAAGTAATACAAAAATATACAAAGGAGCACTGGTTTTGGGATTCTCTGAAACATGTGGTCTTTGGAAGACCCAGGGTGAACATGAGGTGGAGGCAGATTTTATGTAAAACATGTAGAAAATACAGTAATTTTAAGTAGAGAAAAAGGAAACATCTGCTTGGATGTGTGGCTTGGATGGTTACCCAGAAAGGAGGAACTGAAAATGTCCCATACTGCTCCTACGGTATTGCACTGGAGGTGGTGGAAGTGCTAAAGGGCTCACATTCGCCAGGAAACAATGTTTTTCTGGACATTAATAAAGACCTTTATAGTGAAGACAATGGAAGTCTAAACTGAAAAAGTTTTACAGAGAAGTCTTATTGAGGAGTAAACAGAATGAAACCGTGATTCCAAATGAGGTGAATTTGTTTGGCATATTGAAAATATTCAGACTCAGTAGGCAGAAGAACCTCGTAATATAAAATTTGTGTTTTATATGACCTCTTGGAATATTAAAATGACTTTGTACTAGTACACCTCGTTTTTTGGTTTACATGTCCATTGAAAGGCTGGGAATTTAATGTACAAAGTAGGTGAAGTAAAAAGTACAAGAAAACTAAAACATTTTATTTTAATAGCAAGTGATATTTTTCAAGGAATTTTATCTAAAGGTTAATTTTATCACCCACATTTCATATAGAGGAAATTGACACTTAGAGATAGCGAATTATTTGAATGCTGTGACTTATAATTTATTGTTCTTTGTTTACCTTATGTGGAAAAATATCAGATTTACTCATTCAGTAATTTTTTATTAAGGTTTACTTAAATGTTTAAGTAAAAACTATTTATTTGAAAAGTTTATTTTACTTCTTTAAAAATTTACTTGACATTTCCTCCTATTAAATAATTAGCACACTAATTTTTTTAAATAGATGAAAAATGCAATAAATTCTCTTTGATATTTTGTCTTAATCTTGGCCTCTGCTATAAATAGGTTATTTTACTTTGTTCTAAGCACTTTAAATTTCTCTATAAACACTTTAACATGATTATTTAAATGACTGCTCTTTGAAATTTCCCAATATTTAGTTAGCTACTCAAAGACTTGTCATATACTTTCTAAATGTTAGACAAATAATAGTGTCCTTTACACAAATAATGTAAGTTTTTACATCTGATCTGGTAATATGAAAAGAGGAAATGTTGTAATAGAGATGGGTTTATATCATAAACAAAACCACTTCACAGGTCAAACTATTAATTTTGTTACTTTAATAACTAATGCATTATTATTATTATCACTATACTTCTAAAAATGATGATGGAAGAATATAATTACCAGTATCATGAAATTGATGCAGTGGCTTCTGAGATTATGTGAGGAAGAAATATTGAAGATTTTTCCTTCTCTATGGAATGATAAAATTCAATTATTTCTATTACCCAACTACAAATTGTGTAAAAATATGCTCTATCACTATGTCATATTATCTTGTTAACATTATTAGAATTCTGTCTCATGCCTTCTCTTCTAAATTCCTCAACCTCTTATTTAAAAATATTTATGATAATAAAATGGAGAACAAAGGAAACTCATAATAGCATATCAAGTTGTTTTACTCTGATATAAATCTACCATGTTCCTTCTATGCCAAATGAAACTAGGTCAAGTTTGGATATGTGATATATGTTAGCATTAGAAATTAAGATAATCAACTAAGAAAATCGGGTCAGTGTGCATTCCTAAGCAGGATTGACAGATGCTAAAATAGTTGTAAAGATCAAGAGATTATAGGTTTAGACTTTAGCTTTTCTATGAAAATAGATGCATAGAATGCAACTCCAGTTCCTCTATGATTTAGATGTAATTTTCACTGCAAAAATCAGTTTGGCAGCATTTTTCTTTTAACATAAATTGAGGAAGAAGTATAGCTCTCCAACTTTATGTGCTAGATAAGATTAAATAAAATATAGAAAACACACTGCTTGTTTACTAACTGGAAACAAGAAAGATTTCTTATTGAACCAAGAAAGTAATTTACCTATAGAAAAGAAAAAAAATAAAGGATTTTATTTGTAATAAAATATTATTTAGCATATTTTCAATATTGAAGAATATGTTTTATTATAGGAAATTTTAATACATTTTTTCAAGCTACTGAAACACTGCATAAGAGAAACCAACTTTATTCAGATGTTATAAGTGTTAATCCTTATCCTCGTCTAATACTTTAAGCAAGGAAAGCTAATCTGGATTAATGTGCTCTGAATAATGTCCTATATTCAAATATGATGTAATCTCTTATTTCTTCCACTTGAAATTTCTATTTTCTTTTTCATTTGCATGCAGCTGTCTTCTATTGTCTTTATATAAATTCCATTATCTGCATCCAAGTAACCAGAAAATCAGGGAAAGAGGTTAAAATCTAACAGAAGAGCAAATGAAATCATGGTGGTTTCATCACAGAACATTCATCAGAAAGTCCCACCTATTGAATTTTTACAGCTTTATTACTTATGAATTTTATCTAAGAAGTTATGCAAGCATAATGAACCAAATGCTTTCTTCTTTTCATGTAACACAGAGAAATTTTAAAACACAGTTCAGTTCAGTTGTTCAGTTGTGACTGACTTCGCGACTCCATGGACTGCAGCAGGCTGGGCCTCCCTGTCCATAACCAACTTCCAAAGTTTACTCAAGATTCATGTCCATTGAGTTGGTGATGCCATCCAACCATCTCATCCTCTGTCATCCCCTTCTCCCACCTTCAACCTTTCCCAGCATCAGGATTTTTTCAAATGAGTCAGAGTTCTTCACATCAGTGGCCAAAATATTAGAATTTGAGCTTCAGCATCAGTCCTTTCAATGAATATTCAGAACTGATTTCCTTTAGGATGTACTGATTGGATCTCCTTGCAGTCCAAGGAATTCTCAAAAATATTCTCCAACACCACAATTCAAAAGCATCAATTCTTCAGTGCTCAGCTTTCTTTATAGTCCAACTCTTATATCCATACATTACTACTGGAAAAACCATAGCTTTGACTAGATGGATCTTTGTTGGCAAAGTAATATCTCTGATATTTAATATCAGTCTTGTTTTTGCTGACTGTATAGAGCTTCTCCATCTTTGACTGCAAAGAATATAATCAATCTGATTTCAGTGTTGGCCATTTGGTGATGTCCATGTAGAAAGTCTTCCCTTGTGTTGTTGGAAACTCTGGGATTTGGTGATGGACAGGGAGGCCTGGCGTACTGTGGGTCATGGGATTGCAAAGAGTCAGACATGACTGAGTGACTGAACTGAACTGAAGGTTGGTTATAATTTTTCTTCCAAGGAGTAAGCGTCTTTTAATTTCATGGCTGCAGTCACCATCTGCAGTGATTTTGGAGCACAAAAAAATAAAGTCTGTCACTCTTTTCACTGTTCCCCCATCTATTTGTCTTGAGGTGATGGGACTAGATGCCATGATCTTCATTTTCTGAATGTTGAGTTTTAAGCCAACTTTTTCACTCTCCTCTTTCAATTTCATCAAGAGACTCTTTAGTTCTTCACTTTCTGCCATAAGGGTGGTGTCATCTGCATATCTAAAGTTATTGACATTTCTCCCAGGAATCTTGATTCCAGCTTGTGCTTCCTCCAGCCCAACGATTCTCATGATGTACTCTGCATAGAAGTTAAATAAGCAGGGTGACAGTCTTCAGCCTTGATGTATTCCTTTCCCAATTTGGAACCAGTCTTTTGTTCCATGATCAGTTCTAACTGTTGCTTCCTGACTTGAATACAGATTTCTCAAGGGGCAGGTCAGGTGGTCTGATATTCCCATCTCTTTAAGAATTTTCCACAGTTTGTTATGGTCCACACAGTTAATGGCTTTGGTGTAGTCAATAAAGCAGAAATAGATGTTTTTCTCAGAAGAGGCAATGACATCCTACTCCAGTACTCTTGCCTAGAAAATCCCATGGATGGAGGAGCCTGGTAAGCTGCAGTCCATGGGGTTGCTAAGAGTCAAACATGACTGAGCGACTTCACTTTCACTTTTCACTTTCATGCATTGGAGAAGGAAATGGCAACCTACTCCAGTGTTCTTGCCTGGAGAATTCCAGGAACGGGGGAGCCTGGTGGGCTGCCATCTATGGGGTTGCACAGAGTCGGACACGACTGAAACGACTTAGCAGATGTTTTTCTGGAACTCTCTTGCTTTTTCAATGATCCAACAGATGTTGGCAATTTGATCCCTGATTCTTCTGTCTTTCCTAAACCCAGCTTGAACATCTGGAATTTCATGGTTAATGTTCTGTTGAAGCCTGGCTTGGAGAATTTTGAGCATTACTTTACTTGCCTATGAGATGAGTGCAATTGTACTGAAGTTTAGGCATTCTTTGGCATTGCCTTTCTTTCTGGAAAACTGACCTTTTCCAGTCCTGTGGCCACTGCTGAGTTTTCCAAATTTGCTGCCATATTGAATGTAGCACTTTCACAGAGTCATCTTTTAGGATCTGAAATAGCTCAACTGGAATTCCATCACCTCCACTAGCTTTGATCATAGTGATGCTTCCTAAGGCCCAATTGACTTTGCATTCCAGGATGTATGGCTCTAAGTTGGTGATCACACCATCGTGATTATCTGGGTCATGAAGATTTTTTTTTTGTATATTTCTTCTGTGTATTCTTGCCACCTCTTCTTAATATCTTCTGCTTCTGTTAAGTCCATACCATTTCTGTCCTTTATTGATCCCATCTTTGCATGAAATGTTACCTTTGTATCTCTAATTTTCTTGAAGAGGTCTCTAGACTTTCCCATTCTATTGTTTTCCTTTATTTCTTTGCATTGATCACCGAGGAAGGCTTTCTTTTCTCTCCTTGCTATTCTTTGGAACTCTGCATTCAAATGGGTTCATATTTCCTTTTCTCCTTTTCTATGAACCTTAATCCATAATTCTTTAGGCACTCTATCAGACCTAATCCCTTGAGTCTATTTGTCACTTCCACTGTATAATCAGGGGATTTGATAAAATCATCTTAAATAATATTAATCAGTATCATGTTTTTTAGTCACTATTTTGCATAAATTCTGAGTTATGCATTTTCATGTTGTTGTTCAGTTGCTAAGTTGTGTCTGACTTTTTGCAACCCTATGAACTGCAGCAAGCCAGGCTTCCCTGTCCTTCAGTACCTAGCTTTTTGCTCACACTCATGTCCATTGAAGCGGTGATGCTATCCAACTATCCCATCCTCTGTTGATCCCTTCTCCTCCAGCCCTCAATCTTTCTCAGCATCAGGGTATTTCAGTGAGTTGGCTCTTTGCATCAAGTGGCCAAAGTATTAAAGCTTCAGCAGCATTCCTTCCAATGAATATTCTTGGTTGATTTCTTTTAAGATAGACTGTTTTGATCTCCTTGCTGTCCAAGGGATTCTCAAGAGTCTTCTCCAGCACTTTCATAGGATTTAGCTATTTAGCCATTAGTGGTAAGAGGGGATAAATTTTTGAGGCATTATTATTAATATTAATTTGGCTTAATTTGGATAGAGCTGTAGAAATATCACAATATGATATCTTACTGCTTTTCGTTAAAATTTCGTGTATTTTCTGACCCCCATTTAAAGCCAGATGTGGGAACATTTTCTGTGTTCTTCTAAACACTATGCAATTCTGTCATCAAAGTTTCTTTATTTGAAAATTTTTGAACTTACAAATCATTCTTCTTTTTTCCTCATCTTCCTATAACCTCTTGTATGCTGCTGCTGCTGCTGCTATTTAAGTCACTTCAGTCATGTCCGACTCTGTGCAACCCCATAGATGACAGCAGCCAACCAGGCTCCCCCACCCCTGGGATTCTCCAGGCAAGAACACTGAAGTGGGTTGCCATTTCCTTCTCCAATGCATGAAGAATGAAAGTGAAGTCGCTCAGTCGTGTCCAACTCTTCGCAACCCCATGGACTGCAGCTTACCAGGCTCCTTCATCCATGGGATTTTCCAGGCAAGAGTACTGGAGTGGGGTGCTGTTGACTTCTCTGATAACCCCTTGTATAGAGTATAACAAATTTAGAATATGTCAAATGTGCATATAAGATATGCTTAAATGCATATGATTAAAGTAATAATGTTAAATAATTATTCAAATATGCTACTTGTACCACAAGTATATTTTTCCTGTTAATACTTTTTTATCAACTAAAATGTGTAATTTTTTTTCATATTTTCTGAAAATATACATTGGCTTACACATTGTGTGTGTGTGTGTGTGTGTGTGTGTGTGTGTGTGTGTTAGTCACTCAGTCATGTCTGACTCTTTGCCACCCCATGAATTGTAGCCTGCCAAGCTCCTCAGTCCATGGAATTATCCAAGAAAGAATACTAGAGTAGGTAACCATTCCCTCCTTTAGGAGATCTCCCTATCTTCTTGACTCAGGGATACAACCTGGGTCTCCTGCTTCTTTTAATTATAACTTTATAATTTTAATTTATTATTATAACTATTATAATTTCTTCTTATAATTTTAAATTTGCAGACAGATTCTTTCCAATTATTTATTATTATTATTATTATGAAGTTTTGGTAGATACAATAAGGATTCTGTTAATATCAGAAGGCTAATAATACTACTTTATAATCAACAAGTCTATGCTATTTTTCAAAAGATTCCATAGAAAGTTTGCTGTCTGGGTCACAAACTGTATTAGCCTGTTTCAAAATAGCACTATTAATTTATATAAAGTCAAAGAGATCTGTGTTCTGTGTAGTTAACTATGAATTTTTGTTTCATGTGTGGTTAACTACAAATTTTTGCTTCATTTCTTTTCAGTGAGTATATATTTATTTTAAACAATCTGTATATCCTGATTTTCTGGGTATAGAAAGGGAAAATTACCTTTGAAAAATATATAATCTCAATTTCTTTCTTGTAAGAATTTTCATCTAGTACTCATGCAATCAAAAAATATTTTCATGCTTATGCCGCATAATTATTGTAATCTACCCTTTTCAGAGTGGTAGAAAGGATTAAATGTCATGGTCTAGGAGTTTCTTGTTTATTTGGAGACACTTATAATAGGACCTTAAGTGTTAGAAGAGACTAGTGAAGCTAAATAAGGGACAGAGTTAAAATAAAATGAAACAAAATTGTCTCCAGTAAATTGCTCCACTCAACATATATTAAACCTATGAAGTATTAAATCATCAAAGTGCATATATTCAATATATTTGAATACCTCTACAATACCTCTACAAAGCTAAAATATAAAAATAAACTAGCATAAAATAAATTCTACATTGCAAATAAAAGAGATTCAAATAATTTCTCTGAATGCAATTATATACATGAATGGCTTATTGTCAATGTTTTTAAAATGAAAATTTCTATGAATTATTAATTTATACTTAAATATATGAATATTTAAAGTGAAAATTTTCACAATGCAGTTTTCTAAACTTTCAAAGCATGCAAGGAACTTTCATCTTCAAGTGTAACAAAGAGTCAGTTTTGGTTGTACAGTGTGTTCTTTATAAATATGAAATTAATCTTTGTCATGTATACTCTCAATAACACATTACATTGCATTGTACTACTTATATTTTCTTTTAAGTCAGCATGTTGACTCCATGCAGGTAAATTCCTAAAATTTCAAGTAGAATATCTATGTAGTTTTTAATTGTAATGTTTCTATGTTTCAAAATTCCTCATTTTCTATAATATGCAATCTCTTAGACTCAGAATATTTTAGCCCACATAACACAGAACTACGTTGAAACTACTTTAGGCTATACTTTCCCTCAGTTGACTACATATAATCATTTACTTAGATCAATTTTTCTAAGAATAGAAAATTATTCTTCTGTTTATGATTATTCATATGTTAATGACTTCTGTTTGCTTTATCTTAGTTAATTTTGCAAATTTCTTAATGCCACTCTGAAATTTTGTTTGCTATTTCCACTCTATTGAAATAATAATTTGTAACCTTTTAAACCCCAGGCTTGTGTAGAAATGACTTAAGTTGTATTTTTAGGGAATGCCCTGTGAAAATTAATAAAAAGGAAACCTCAACAATTGGGACTTGTGAAGACCTGTAGAGAGAGTTCTTATGTCCTACCACACATGGTCAATTACTGGAACAGGAAAATGTCAATTTCCTTAACAGGAAGACATCAGTTACTGACTCCAACAGAAAGAGATGTACCTCCTACTATAAAACAGGAAGTACAACTATCCCTCCCCCACAGGAGGAAAGAAGACTTCCTACTTGCCCAATAACAAGCCAGGCCAATGTAAAACATTATCACTCAGCTACGAAAAATCCATTGTTACCAGAACTTTTACTTTCTTCCAATAAATGTTCATTTTCTCTTTCATGATGACTTTTTTCCCTGTCCTTACTTCCTCACTGTAACAGCCTTCCATGTTGTGTAACACACTCACAAACACACAATGAGTTTAGACAAAATAAATTTGAACTGTCCAAAACAGAGATACATTATAAGTGGTAAACTCAATGATAGAAATTTTTAATTGTGTCATTAAGAGTTGACTCATTGGAAAAAACTATGATGCTGGGAGGGATTGGGGGCAGCAAGAGAAGAGGATGACAGAGGATGAGATGGCTGGGTGGCATCACTAACTCAATGGACTGAGTGAACTCCGGGAGTTGGTGATGGACAGGGAGGCCTGGCGTGCTGCGATTCATGGGGTCTCAAAGAGTCGGACACAACTGAGCGACTGAACTGAACTGAACAGAAGTAACACAAAATTGTAAGTTGAAACATTTTATAACTTCCCGTTACAACATATTAATCTGCTAATACATTTGGATTTTTTGTTAATATTATACCTATGTTTCAGCAATACGTGAACTGTGAACTCCCTGGTGTTCAACCTGGTTTTAGAAAAGGCAGAGGAACCAGAGATCAAATTGCCAACATCCTCTGGATTATGGAAAAAGCAAGAGAGTTCCAGAAAAACATCTATTTCTGCTTTCTTGACTATGCCAAAGCCTTTGACTGTGTGGATCACAATAAACTGTGGAAAATTCTGAAAGAGATGGGAATACCACACCACCTGACCTGCCTCTTGAGAAATCTGTATGCAGGTCAGGAAGCAACAGTTAGAAATGGACATGAAACAACAGACTGGTTCCAAATAGGAAAAGCAATACGTCAAGGCTATATATTGTCACCCTGCTTATTTAACTTCTATGCAGAGTAAATCATGAGAAAGGCTGGACTGGAAGAAACACAAGCTGGAATCAAGATTGCTGGGAGAAATATCAAGAACCTCAGATATGCAGATGACACCACCCTTATGGCAGAAAGTGAAGAGGAGCTAAAAAGCCTCTTGATGAAAGTGAAAGAGGAGAGTGAAAAAGTTGGCTTAAAGCTCAACATTCAGAAAACGAAGA
>SJYV01011416.1:269304-284160 GCA_006410875.1 Neotragus pygmaeus | reverse complement strand
TTTTTTTGGTTTTTTTTTTTTTTTTTTTTTTTTTTTTTTTTTAGTGACTAGCAGCAGTATTTTGATGTTCAACTACCGTTTTTTGTTTTTTCCTAAAACTTCTTCGTCTCCTGGCTCCTCCCTTATCTCTTGAGACTAGTCCTGCAAAACTGAAAAAAAGACTGATTTCCCAGGCTATAGCCCACAATAAGGCTACAGGGGATTATTCCTAGGTAGTGCAGTGGTAAAGAATCTACCTGCCAGTGCAGGCGACACAAGAGATGCATGTTCAATCCCTGGCTTGGAAAGAGCCCCTGGAGTAGGAAACGGCAACTCATTCCAGTATTCTACAGAAAATTCCATGGACAGAGGAGCCTGGGGGTCTATAGTTCATGGGGTCACAGAGTTGGATGTAACTGAGCAACTGAGCACAATAAAGCACAATTTCCAACTTTTAGGTCAGGTCTTTTCACATAACTTTAGTGTTTTCATTTGATAGCCTTCATGAATTTTTACTTTTACACTCCACAGTAGAATTGTGAATAACAATAAAATCCCTAACACATCTCTAAGTTGATGACTAAAATTTTCTACAGTATAAAATTGCAAAGATGTAATTTCTGGAGTACTATATGTTATATTATAAGCATTAAATAAATTTTAATTAAAATTTTAGAGTGGGGCTTCCCTGATAGTTCAGTTGGTAAGGAATTAGCCTGCAATGCAGGAAACCTGGGTTTAATCCCTGGGTTGGGAAGATTACCTGGAGAAAGGAGAGGCTACCCACTCCAGTATTCTGGCCTGGGGAAGTCCATGGGGTCACAAAGAGTCAAACATGACTGAGCAGCATATTTATTTTGTTCAATATTAAGAAAATGCCCATCATAAGAACTAATTCACAAGGACAGCCTCCATGGTCAAAGAGATTATGTTTGAATCAGACTTATTTTCTGTCAGAAAATAACACTTCATTTTTCAATTCTAGTACGAATTTTAATATGACCCTGAATAACAAGCACATTACTTCTGAACTCTGATTATAATATAGCTATCCACTAACTAATTCATAAAGTCTTATGTGATTTCCTCATTTTTATGTAATCAATTACTATCACCTATTTATTTCTTTATTGTAATAGACATCTTATCGAGAAGCAAATTGGTGTTTTGTGTGTCATAGAAATCTCCAGAAATGCACTATGTTACCTTTGGTATGAGTATATTGTGCTTTTTGTTTGTTTTGGTTTGGTTTTCAAAGAAAAAGGATGATTTTGAAAGAGATGTTGGGAAATAAGAATTTAAAAAGCGATACTCAAATTTCTTTTAGAAAAAAATTAAATGCTAAAAATTGATTCACTTGAAATTGTCTCTGGCAACTTATGATCACAGAAGTCTTGGATTTATTATGATATATATGCTTTGAAGATCACAGCAATCCTACGACATTAGTTAATAGTTTTGTTGATCCACCAACAATACTTTTTTGATGCTTTGCTATCCTTAAATCTCTTCTTCCAAAGGTGACTCTATTCTATGTAAAGTCTGTTAATTTCTTTTTGATACATTTATTTTTAATATAACATGTTTAGTGTAATATTTTTCTTGGCTAGAAATGGTATTCTTTTAAAATTATCTTTGAATACTTCTTCTCTTACTTGTTATACATTATTTTGCAATTAAACATCTAGAATAAATCTTTATTTCCATATTTATAAATTTTAAGAATAATTTCACCACTATAAAAATAAAAATATTATTTTATTTTATACCTTTCAAAATGCCTAGGAGACGGTTCTCTTCCTCTCAGGAAATTATACCAAGAAATCCGTGCATTGTTTTGTTTTGTGAAAAGAAAAAAAAACGAAGATACTAGATATTAAGTCACATATTTAACCATGTTTTCAGTGAAGGTATAACTAAGGGCACACAGACAGATGCCTCTTTCTGCTGCAGCACATTCAAGATGTTCATCCTTTAATAAAAGAGGAATTTTCATAGTACATTTTCCAAACTTACTTAGTAGCATTAAGAATGAATGAAATTTATTGGCTAGAATTGAAATTTTATTGACCTGCTAAACTGAGTTGATGAATTAGGAAATCCCAAGATACTTAATAGAGCACATTAAATTTTTTGAAATGTTCATATTTGCAAAAGACCAACTTTAGTACACGAGAGATCAATTATAGACATACAGAGATATTACTAAAGCCAAGCTTAGGATCATCTTAATTACTTTGAGGGAAATATGTAATAAAATATATACCTGTATTTTAAAAATATACTGTCCTACTTCATTACATATAACTTACCCAGCCCAGCACCAAATCAGTATACTTTTATTGTTAAAATCCAAACATTGCAATTAGGAATGGATAAATTTAGATATGACATCAATTGAGTGTGATAGAGACCAAATATAAGAGAAAAAAATTTTAAAGGAAAATAAATTCTCTGACACATAAAAGTGTGAGCAGCTTCATAAAGTCATCTGGAATCCAGCTCCCTCCCTGTATGACTTCACTGTCTCTATGGAATGTCTCTTACCTAGTACAAGATGGCTGACCACCTGGTTTTTATAGCACCAACAGGAAGGCAAAAAAGAGAAGTTAAGAGGCAGAATCCTACCTACTAAAGAAACAACCAGGAAATTGCACACATTAATTTCACTTACATCTCTTGCCAGAATATAGGCCCAGGTTACAACAAAAAGATAAGAGGCATATATTGTGTATTTTGAATAGCTTATGTACCGAATAAATGCAGTACTATGGAAAAAGGGAAAAACAGATTTGGGGATAAGACTAGGAGATTCTACAGTTTGGAAGATAGAAGGTTAGCTCTAGATGACAAATCTAACATGTCAGAAAAGCCATGTGTTGAATATTTCTAAGTATATTTTCATATATTTATTTATATACTTTAATCTTTTAAAAGAATCAGTGTTTTGTAGTAGAAGTTTTCTGAACATATTTTACAATAAATATTCAGAAGCAAGAATGTTTTAAACTCATTGAAAATTTTCTGATGGATATCTATTTTATTTTCTTTAAACACAGATAAAAGTCTAATCAAAACTCTAGATTGGATTTGCAATGTTATGTAAGAAATTAAATGAAATCAATGGATTATTTTCCTTTTATTGAACAAATAATTGTACTCTAAAAAACTGGTATGTACTCTAAAAATCAATTACATATTTATTAAGTGTCACAATATGTCATGTATATTGAGATATATTAGGAAAGTTATGACCAACTTAGCATATTAAAAAGCAGAGACATTATTTTGCCAACGAAGGTCCGTCTAGTCAAGGCTATGGTTTTTCCAGTGGTCATGTGTGGATGTGAGAGTTGGACTGTGAAGAAAGCTGAGCGCTGAAGAGTTGATGCTTTTGAACTGTGGTATTGGAGAAGACTCTTGGGAGTCCCTTGGATTGCAAGGAGATCCAACCAGTCCATCCTAAAGGAGATCAGCCCTGGGTGTTCTTTGGAAGGACTGATGCTAAAGCTGAAACTCAATACTTTGGCCACCTCATGCAAAGAGTTGATTCATCGGAAAAGACTCTGATGCTGGGAGGGATTGGGGGCAGGAGGAGAAGGGGACGACAGAGGATGAGATGGCTGGATGGCATCACCGACTCGATGGACGTGAGTCTGAGTGAACTCCAGGAGTTGGTGATGGACAGGGAAGCTGGTGCACTGCGAATCATGGGGTCGCAAAGAGTTGGACAGGATTGAGCGACTGAACTGAACTGAACTAAACTGAAGCAAAATTATTGCTTTCATAAAAATTACATTCTGTTAAGAGGCCCTGCAATGTAAATATTCAGTAATCATGTTAATAAATGCATCATTACAATTTAGGTTTGTACTATTATGTTATGGAAACTAAACTGTGCATTAAGTGCATAAAGGAAATCTTCATTAAGGTAAGGTTAACAGCTTTTCTTGACAGGCTATTCTTTTATTATTATAATTATTTATGCTGTATCATGTCATCTGCAATGAGTGACAGTTTTACTTCTTCTCTTCCAATTTGGGTGTTTATATATATTTTTCTTGTCTGATTGCTGTGACTTAACTTCCAATATTATGTTAAAGAGAAGGGGCAAGTGTGGGCATCCTTGTCTTGTTCCCGATTTTAGAGGAATGATTCAGCTTTTCATGTGTTGATGTTAGCTATGGATTTGTCATAAATGACCTTTATTATATGGAGATATGTTTCTTCTATACCAACTTTGATTAGGGTTTTTGGCATGAATGAATGCTGATATTTGCCATATGCTTTTTCTGCATCTATTGAGATGATCATATGATTTTCATCCTTCTTTTTGTTAATGTTGTGCATCATGTTGATTATTTTATGAAAATTGAGCTATTCTTGGATCCCTAGAATAAACCACATTTGATCATGGTGTATGAAACCTTTTTATATATTGTTGAATTTGGCTTGCTAACTTTAAGGAGGGCTTTTGCATTTCTATTCATACAGGCTATTCTTTGAAAATGATTTTTAATCTTAGATTTAAGGATAGAGGAATAGAAAAAAACTATTACTTAAGGAGCTAAATTTACTGTGCAGGTAAGAAGTGCTGGGTCAGAACTCCTCAACCTGACTCGAGACTCCTGATTTCCAAGTGGTCAGAGTATTGCAGTGGGATTGCCTCCCAGTCACTCTTGTCTCTATTCTCTACACACGTATGCTTGAGGTCATCCTTTGTAGAACTGCATTGCACACTGGGTTGCCACCCTGTTGAATGGCAGAGGATGTCTTTTTTTTTTCCTTTTAACTTTTATTTCATATTGGAGTTGTGTGTATGTGTGTATTCTCAGTCATGTCTGACTCTTTTGTGACCCCAGGGACTGTAGCCCACCAGGCTCCTCTGTCCATGGGATTACCTAGGCAAGACTACTGGAGTGGGTTGCCATTTACTCCTCTATGGGATCTTCCTGATCTTGAAATCAAAACTACGTCCTCTCTTGCATCTCCTGCACTTGGATGGATTCTTTACCACTGGGCCACCTAGGAAGCCCAGTTGATTAACAATGTCGTATTAGTGATACACGTATAACAAAGTGATTCAGTTATACATGTATCTATTATTTGTCAAATTCTTTTCCCATTTACATTATTACAGAATCTTGAGCAACTTTCCCTTACAATAGGTCCTTATTGGTTATCAATTTTAAATATAACAATGTTTATATGTAAATTTCAAATTCCCAGTCTGTCCCTCCGCCTTCCACCCTTCTCTCCTGATAACCATAAGCTTGTTCTCTAAGTCTGTCTGTTTCTGTTTTGTAAAAAAGTTTATTTGTATCAATTTTTTTAGATTCCACATATAAGAGATACATATAGTATTTGCTTTTCTCTGACTTAACTTTTCTGTAGATCATATTGTGATTATAAATTGCCTGCAAAATTAAGTTGTAAACCAGAGTAAAACTTTGTGAAAAAGCATAATATTTAATGACTAGTAATATTTTTGTGATTATTAACTTTAAACAACAACAGTATGATTGCTAAAACATACGGCAATGTTTTCTGGACAGCAAATAAAATCCTGCATATAATTAAAATTATTAAACTATTCAAAAGATGTTTTATTATATAAAATTTGTTCTACTTTTTATACTTTTAATTTTGCTATCCTAGTGATAATTTCTGTCTTTATATATGTAATCTACAGGTAAATATATATTTATCTAAATATGTATATATCTAAATTTATATATGTAATGTATAGATAAAATAGTATATGTTTCATCAACTCAGACTACTGAAAGATCAGAAGAAGTCATGTTGAGTACATTTTTTTTTTTTAAGATGAATGATTCAAATTGTCTTATGTGTCTTTTTATGCTATCTTTTTTCTGAAAATAATGCAAAATGATTAATTTGATTCAGTCTAGTTAGTATTCTCCCACACTTGTTTTTCATGTTCTACAGGAAACCTTTTAAGCTTAATATACCTAATTATCTAAGCAGTCATTGAATCTGGCAGCAAAAATTTGTATTGGGATTTATACAAAAAAATCCTAGAGAATGGAGCTTGAGTTGATATGGAGAAAGATAAGGATGTGATTTTTTGGACTGTCTGATATATCCATTATTGTGAGATTTCTCATATCTTTCAGAAATTTGATTTTCTTAGAGCAACTATAGAGAATTGGCAGTTTATTTTATCAAGAGCTAAAAGTCACTTCAGATTCTGAAGTAAATACATAAAGGTCATAAAGAGTTTTCAAACAATGATTCAAAGAAAATTCAATGTGAAGAAGACATTTTCTTTGTTCCTTTCCTCAGAGCTGAGAGCTATTTTTCATGAAATTTGAAATGTATAGTATATAATAAATAAGTAAAACAGGAAAATATTATTTTCTCCAGTTATACTTGACTGGCAGTTGGTTGGTAAAAATAAATAATTACTTTGAAGTCAAAGTGAAGCTTGTATTGACATCCTTCCAAGACCCAGATTCTCCACCTGGATAAAAGTTGAATTTCTTTTAGATCCTCTACAAAGTTGTGACAGTTGCATTTATCCATGTTAATTCATTTAATATAGAATTACAATAACCAAGATAGCTCGGAATCATGAGAAGATAAGGTGATTTTATCTATTTATTTATTTATGAGAAAATAGAGGGGAAAAAGAGACTCTAGTAGATAGCTAGCTTCCACTGAAACATAAAGTTTTAGCAACCAAAAAATTTAAGGTAGTTGTACTTTGGTTAGTTGTTTTTCATGTGTATCAATGGTAAAGAATTCGCCTGCCAATGTAAAATATGTAGATTGTATCCCTGGGTCAGAAAGATTCCTTGGAAAAAGAAATGACAACTAACTTCAGTACTGTTGCCTGTGAAATTCCATGGACAGAGGAGCTTGGTGGGCTACAGTCCATGGGGTCACAAAGGAGTTGGAAATGACTTAGTGACTAAACAACAACATTTGAGTTAGTTACTGAGAATGAACAACATTTAGAAGCTAAATATGTCATATTTTAATAGTTATTTTGGATAAAAATATGTATGAATGAAGGAAATAGAAGGAGTTTGAATAAAATTGAGGGCATAACATTTGAGAGCATTCTATTTTAATAAAATTAAGAGCATAACAATTAATAGGAAATATTAAGTATGTTGTCATTCATGAATATCTTCCAAAAAAAAAAAAAGAACAGAGTCACATTTTTGGTCTCAGTCCCAGCATTCTCCCAGCAGTGTCTTACTTTCACATGACTTGATTTTTCCTTCAGTTCTCAAATTGTCCCCACTGTTGTAGTTTTGAGGAACTTTCTGTATTCCTTGTGGCTAATCAAGGTCTCTTTGTTAAGAGTGAAGCTGCTTAGCTTTTCCAGCTTCTGCCAAAACAAACAGTATCTGGAATAGTCAAAAATAGTTTTGAAAAATACAAATGAGAAGGGGTGGGAAAAAGGAAATTTAAAGTAACTAAAATAGTTAAATAATTAAAAGAAAATTTAATATAACTCAGAACTAAGGGAAACAGAATCCTATAGAATGGTACATTTTAAAATTCTGTATTTTAGTCTAGAACTCTGGATATCTAAGTTAGTCATAGTTTGCAGACTTTGGGGGAAATAAATTGAGAATTATAGTTTAATTATAATAATAACTGATATAGAAAATAAATATAAACCTTTTAAAAGTAACATATGTGTATGCACATATATAGAACTGATGCAACTAAGGAGGAAAATACAATTTATATCAAGTGTATCAAGATGAGTATCCCGAATTCCACTTAATGGTAGCAAACTGAAATATTTATCTTAATAGTTAAAATTGTTTTTTCCTCAGAAATTGTCTTCATCTTTTTGTGGCATCTTTATTTAGGCCTAATTTCAAATTTTCCCAAGTGGCATGCAGAAGCTCATGTGATGGTCATCCAAACATAGGTGAATTGAGGGCATATGTGATCTTTTGTAATGTGTATTTTGTTAAGATGCCTAGGGCTGTTTGTTGTAGCTTGTGGACTGAGAAATCAGTTAAAATATTCCAACTGGTAGCAACATGTATTCCATTCTAAACATATTCACATATGTTCACTCAACTAAATAGAATAAAAGTTCAATCACATAATAAGATAATTTTAAAAAATAGGGACAATGTTTCCAGAATGTACTGAGACAATAAATGGTTAAACAAACAATAATAGAATTATAAGACTGATACAACAATATTTACTGGCAATGGATATAGGCAAGTTTGGATATAGGCAAACTAAAACCAATACCACCACCAAAAACCCCAAAGACAAACAAACAAACAAAAAGTACAAACAAACAAACAAAAATGCAAACACCATTGGTAGATTTTAGCATGTACATGTGGTTAAAGTGCAGTTGTTCAGTTGCATCTGACTCTGTGACCCCATGGACTGTAGCCTACCAGGCCTCTCCATCCCTAGAATTTTCCAGGCAAGAGTACTGGGGTGGGTGCCATTTCCTTCTCCATGCATGTGGTTACTTCTTATCTATAGGTTAAAACCATATCATAGTCAGAAAGTCTTTGTTGTCCATCACTGGATCCACAAGTAAACAGTAGTGTAATTTAGGTGAGCTATAAACGCTAAATAAAACTTCTTGAATGAATGAATGAATAAGTGAACGGATTCTTTTTCCTTGCTTTGTTTTTAAATTACATTTAGTATGTACTTAGTTGCTCAGTCATGTCTGACGCTTTGCAACCCTGTGGACTTAGCCTGCCAGGCTCCTCTGTCCGTGGGGATTCTCCAGGCAAGAATACTGTAATGAGTTGCCCTGCCCTCCTCTAGGGAATCTTCCCAACCCAGGGATCGACCCCAGGGATCGAACCCAGGTCTCTTGCATTGCAGGTGGATTGTTTACAGTCTGAGCCACCAGGGAAGCCCAATCTACATAATAGGGAGGTTTTCTGTGAAAAACTTTGATCTGTTGCAGCAATTTTGTGATTCTATACATTATTGCTAAAGTCAAGGAGATCATTAGTGCTCCTCTGTGATTTAGATTTACAAGCAGTAGCTTTCTGAGAAATTGCTGCTGAAAATGCTATTCTAAGGCAAGAAACCATGGTTTGGCAGAGAGCATTTCTACTCTCTCTATAAACATGAAAAAATGTTAAAAAGGTTCACCTGATATAAGGCTGTGAGTAATTTTTGATTTTGCTTAAAAGTATTTTTGTTTACATTTCTATATGAGAATTGCCTAGCTAAAAATTGTTAGATCAAACCAGATTTCATATCAATGTCCCTTAACTTTTCCTATAAAAATATTTTAAACTAGATAGTTCTTATTACACAAAGCTTGTGTGGTAGGCAAAATAATGACCTCTCAAATATATTCATGTCCTACATCCAGAATCTCTGGCAATGTTATATTACATGGCAGAGGGGGATTAAGGTTGCAGATGACATTAAATTTGCTACTCTACAAATTTTTTTTAATTGGATTGCCTTGGATTACCCCAGTGGTCTCAATATAATGACAAGGGATCATAAATTTGGAAAGAGGTAAAGTAGTCAGAATCAGAGAGAAGGCAGAAAAAATAACCCAGAGAAAATGATTCAACCTGATCTTGCTGGTATTAAAGATGAAGGAATGAGGTGACAGTCAAGAAATGCAGGTGGCCTGTACATGCTGAAAAAGGCAAGTCAACAAATTCTTCCCTAGAGCCTACTGAAAGAAATACAGTCATACAGACCTTAGAGATGACTTTGTATCAGTGAGACCCATTCTGGATTCGGACATGAGATTTGTAAAAAAATTGATTTGTGTTGTCTTAAGCCATTATGTCTGTGGTAATTTTAAATAGTAGAAAGGAAGCTAATACATAGCTTATTCAATATTAAAATACTTTATAAACAGTATGTATCTCCTGCATCACAGGTGAATTCTTTACCATCTGAGCCACCAGGGAAGCCCAAATAATTTTAATAAATGTTAAATTTTAATATGAGCATACTGATACCTTTGAGTTTTATTTCAATATTTTGAAGAGAAAACAGAATTAACATCAATGAATTGCTTGCTGATACATTCAAGAGGATATGGTGAATTTATGCTCTGGTAATAATCACCTCTGTTTCAACACGTGACATTAACTAAACAAATACAGTAGAGTAAAATCCCTAAGAAAATTGAGCTATGCTGCTGTTGCTAAATTGCTTCAGTCGTGTCCGATTGTATGTGACCCCATAGACGGCAGCCCACACTGGCTCCCCCATCCCTGGGATTCTCCAGGCTAGAACACTGGAGTGGGTTGCCATTTTCTTCTCCAATGCATGAAAGTGAAAAGTGAAAGTAAAGTCACTCAGTTGTGTCCGACTCTTACCAACCCCATGGACTGAAGTCTACCAGGATCCTCTGTCCATGGGATTTTCCAGGCAAAAGAGTACTAGAATGGGGTGCCATTGCCTTCTCTGCAATTGAGCTATAGAAAAAGGAAAATATCTGGACATGAGAGAACAATCCACTCCCTTCCTCACTGCCCAAAGGCAGAAATGATATTTTAAGCAAACAGATCAATGATCTAAGATTGTGCGATATGGCACTGGTTTGCCTCCCACAGCAGAAAAGAGATTGAAGCCAGACTCACTACTTGAAGCTTGAATCTGCTGGGGACTCCATAATAGGCTATATTGTGATAAGAGGCTGAAAAGCTCCTGCCAAACTTCCCTCTTTTCAAATATCATGTGCCTTGGTGAGCTCTATACCTAATGAAGAAGAAAGACTTTCAAATCCAAATATCTCATTTGCACTGAGGATATATCTGCATTTTACCAGTCTCATGTTGGAGTAATGAACCTAAATCACAATTAATTATAAGACCTACTTCTCAACTTGAGGCCTAGCATACTAAATGGAGGTAATAATGACTTCAACAGGAAAATAAAACTTCATACAGGAAGAGACAAACACGGTGGTGGAGAAAAAGAGACAAAGACAGAGAATAAGATGAAAATAAAAAATTCTCTTCAAATAATCCTGCAAGCCAAAATTTTAGACCACTTGGGAGAACATAATTCTATGAAAACTACTGAGAAAAGAAAGGATTCGAATAGAAATTCACTTTAAAATATCAATTTTCAAAAATAATCTAAATTACAAATACCAAGGATGTTCAAAGGAAAAAAAAAGTGGAGAAACATCTGACAAATAAAAAAGAAAAGCAAAATAGAAATTATGAATTAAAAGTTTCAGGGTATTTAATGCCCTTGGTCCCTGTTTCCAGGATGTTCTATGAATTTACTGTGTTTACTGTCCAAGGCTAGCAAACAATGTTTTAGTTTCAATTGGGCAGGCCCATCTATACAGCTACTCGACCTAGATCCCAGTAACTGCTCCCTTCTTTGCCCTAGTGGAAGCAAAGATGCCCTGCTCTTTCTGTGCATAGGGTACTACAAAATTCCTATATGGACCTTCCAAGCCCTGCCTTTGTAAATATTTTCTTAACTTTTACCTATTCGTTCAGTTTGATTTTGACATCTGTTTCATACTGGGAAAGTTACCAATTGAAGAATTGTATTGAAATGGTTTCAGTAATAGTCCTTTTTTTTTTTTTTAAGAGAGCTTCTGAGTTCAGTTGCTTATATATTTGTGGCATGAATGAGTAAACCTTTTTATGTGGATTAGGATACTGTTATCTTGTAACCATAGAAAATAGTTCATGAGCAAAGAAAAAATTGATAACTGAAAATATCTAATTTGTAATACAAGTAAAAATTTTAAAACTTTGTTGGTTGCTTTATCTCCTGTATTTAAAGGACAGATAAAGTAAGAACCAATGTTAGGGTCTTTGAGGATTTCTGAGTCATAACATCAATAATACGCCCCATTCCACCAGGACTCTTAAGTTCTTATGGCAGTGAGAAGGAAGGAGGGCTTCACGAAGACATGAAATGAGAACTATTGAAAAGAGTCAGATGAGTCTGTGAACCTTAAGGTGCCTAAAGCCTGAAATTCCCTTGCCAGACAAACTATTTTTCCTCACTCTTGAAGGAACTAGTCTACCCTGAATAACAATTTCTGAGGACTGCCCATGGGGTGGCTGCCTCACAAACCAATGTTCTTCAAGATCCAAATCCATGACCCTTCATTACTTCCATTCTTATAGTGATATAGATACCAAACTATCACAGTTACAGAAATATAAACAAATAATATTGAAGATAACCTATAAATGAAAACATATCCCCCAATATGGGTGTTTGCTTTCATCAATTTATATAAGTAGAAGTAAGTGTCTCAGCAGGAAATAAGTGGCACACTCAAAATAAAGAATTTGGTGACAATTTAGTAAAGTGAATATTTATAAAGGCTTTCAAGACTTTTTGAAAAGATGCACAGTTACCTCTGTGGTCACTGACTTTTGTTGACAATAGACAATGTTGGATGACAACGCAATGAATTAAGTTTCCTGTGATCAATGGAAATAAAGGGATACAGAGAAGTTGAGACAAGGTATAGCTGCTAGCCATCAAAGGCAAAGATGATTTCAATGATGAAAATAAGCCATGGTTACAAACGCATGAGCTTATCTAACCTATAAGGCATCTTTGAGTGTGGCTAATTAGTCACTGGGTCAAGAAATATATAAGGCATAGGAAAGCTTACCAAGTTATTGCTTCACATACAATTTGGAAAATAATAATAATTATTAAAAATAACTAAAATAAAAATTATAATTAGAGTATACTTAAGGAAGTGTTCTATAATACAACTGCTGCTGCACACTTAACATTTGTCCTGCTACCATGTATATCGGCAACTAAACATTAGAGAAAGGAAAAGAACCCTTAGGGATTATGAGGTGCTGACTCTAAAATGATATTAATCTTTAGAAATAAGTGGGCTGTTAATCAGATGGGAGATTTGTGAAGGTTAGATGACAAATGAAGTTCTGGCTTGAATCTGACTAGCAATGGATATAGTGGGACTGCAAATTGTCCCTGTGGTTAATTATCCAGCTTCAGATGACATGATATATCTTAATATATTTTGTGTATGTCATATACCCATATTGATTTCTGACCTAGGAAGCATATTTATCATTATAGAGTGTGGTTATATGGCAGACAGGTAATGAATGAACTATTGTGCGCATCCAGAGCAGAGTAGGTATATTGAATCTACAGAACACAGTCCCCAGAGTCATATTTACAACAAACACACCAGATAATTCACACATTGTGGTTTGGACCTTTGTTCTGTTGATTAAGAGCTAATGCTGTGAAATAGCTAAGTGAAGTTTTACAGTGGATTCCCTCTCCTGATCAAGATATTAAATAAAAACAATAGTACTTGCCTGAAGGAATGGCAGAAAATAGATCCTACCTTTAAATGATAAAGGATGCAAGAGTGGTTGAATCCATGATGTCTTAATTTCTGTCTCTGGTCCTTATCCCTGCAGAAACTAGAATGATCCTGAAGGATGAAGTGCACTCTGTATGTTCAAACAGATAATAAGCTAATTGCAGATCCTGTGTCCAAACTGGGTTATTTTCTATAGCTGATAAAGTCTGAGGTACATGGTATGTGCCTACTGACTGAGTGAAAAATTTGTGTCTGCCCATATTGCAAAAGAAATGGAAAAACAATTGTCATTCTCTTAGAATGAACAGCAATTTAAAGGTGTACTTGTGACCTAGGTTATTATTAAAGCTTTCCCTCTCTGTCATAATATTATAAAGACCTGGATCCTCTGAACATCCTGAAGAACAGAGCATTGGTCTACCACATGACTGTCATCCTGCTAATCAGATGAACAGGGAATCCCTGGTAGCCCAGTGGTTAGGACCCTGTGCTTCCACTGTAGGGGGGATGGGGGGTATTTGTGATCCTCACTTGGGGATCTTGCAAACTGCATGGCACAGCTCAAGAACAAGCAAAATAACAGATGAACAATATTTGTATAGAATGTTAGAGATAAGACACTGGCATAGCAGAGGATGAAGATAAACTCCATAAAGACCCAAGAATTTTTCTATCAGTAGATTTTAGGTGTTAGGTTGATTAGACTATATGCTCTGGGGAAACTCTCACACATATGTACAATAAGAGAGAAAATATAGCTTTTGCACAATTTTTAATAGTGCAAAGTAGGAAATATCAATGCTGATTTGCAGGAAAATGCACATTACAGTACTTTCATACAATATTCTAATGGACATTAACCAGAGCCCATTTAATTTAGTAGGGGTAAATTCAGCACATAAATTTGGATGAAAAAATCCTTCAGAACAATATATGCATAACCATATTTTATGCATATAAACTCATATAAATTGAAAAAAGTTTTTATGGAACCAATGATACTAAATTATAAAAGAACATACAGTAGAATGATACATCTGAAATTGTGACAGTGGTTACGTCTAGAATAAAAGGGAGATATATCAGAAAGTGTATAGGCACATCAGTTCAGTGGGACTGCAGTCGCTCAGTCATGTCCGACTCTTTGCGACCCCATGAATCACATCAAGCCAGGCCTCCCTGTCCATCACCATCTCCCGGAGTTCACTCAGACTCACATCCATCGAGTCAGTGATGCCATCCAGCCATTTCATCCTCTGTTGTCCCCTTCTCCTCCTGCCCCCAATCCCTCCCAGCATCAGAGTATTTTCCAATGAGTCAACTCTTCTCATGAGGTGGCCAAAGTACTGGAGTTTCAGCTTTAGCATCATTCCTTCCAAAGAAATCCCAGGGCTGATCTCCTTCAGAATGGACTAGTTGGATCTCCTTGCAGTCCAAGAGACTCTCAAGAGTCTTCTCCAACACCACACTTCAAAAGCATCAATTCTTCAGCGCTCAGCCTTCTTCACAGTCCAACTCTCACATCCGTACATGACCACAGGAAAAACCATAGCCTTGACTAGACG
>SJYV01011416.1:251515-267535 GCA_006410875.1 Neotragus pygmaeus | reverse complement strand
CTCCCGGAGTTCACTCAGACTCACATCCATCGAGTCAGTGATGCCATCCAGCCATTTCATCCTCTGTTGTCCCCTTCTCCTCCTGCCCCCAATCCCTCCCAGCATCAGAGTATTTTCCAATGAGTCAACTCTTCTCATGAGGTGGCCAAAGTACTGGAGTTTCAGCTTTAGCATCATTCCTTCCAAAGAAATCCCAGGGCTGATCTCCTTCAGAATGGACTAGTTGGATCTCCTTGCAGTCCAAGAGACTCTCAAGAGTCTTCTCCAACACCACATTTCAAAAGCATCAATTCTTCAGCGCTCAGCCTTCTTCACAGTCCAACTCTCACATCCGTACATGACCACAGGAAAAACCATAGCCTTGACTAGACGGACCTTAGTCGGCAAAGTAATGTCTGCTTTTGAATATGCTATCTAGGTTGGTCATAACTTTTCTCCTAAGGAGTAAGAGTCTTTTAATTTCATGGCTGCAATCACCATCTGCAGTGATTTTGGAGCCCCAAAAAATAAAGTCTGACACTGTTTCCACTGATTCCCCATAGGGAACTTCAAATATATCTGTAAAATTTCATTTAGTTAAAACATTAAATCTTAAATACTTATGACATAGCAATAATATTTTATTAAGATAGATTGTTGGTATGCAAATGTCTGTTTCATTGTTTAACATGTTTACTTATATATTTGAAATATGTAATCATGGAAGGACTCTCCAGGTGTTCCAATGGTAAAAAATATGCTTGCCAATGCAGGGGACACAGGAGACATGTGTTCAGTCCCTGAGTTGAGCTGATCCCCTGGGGCAGGAAATGGCAACCCACTCCAGTTTTCTTGCTTGGAAAATTCTGTGGAGAGAGGTGCATGGTGGTCTACAGTCCATGGGATTGCAAGAGTCAGATATGACTGATTGAGTGAGCACACATGCAATCATCTAAATAATAAAAATATATATATTCTATAATAAAAAACACATGTTAGATCAACTCTGTGAAACTCCATTTCTGAGTGCAAAACAAGCCAGTTTTCAGTTCTTGATTCTGCAACCTTCAGTTATACACCGTCCTCTGATATCCAGAGACTTTTCCTTAGCCTATGGCAGTTTATGTCATTACTAAACTACTGCTACAATATCTTGATATTCTTTGCCCTCCTGCATTCTCAGAAAAGCATAACATTCTAGAATTGAAATAGACTAGTGACTCAGGTGGTAAAGAATCCACCTGCAATGCCAGAGATCTGGGTTCAATTCCTGGGTTGGGAAGATCCCATGGAGAAGGGAACGGCTACCCACTCCAGTACTCTGGCCTGGAGAATTCCATGGACTGTATAGTCCTTGGGGTTGTGAAGAGTCGGACAAGATTGAGTGGCTTTCACTTCACATCATATTAACTAAACTATATAGGAATGGAAACATTTTTAATAATATGTTTGGTTATTCATTTTGTATCAAATGTCACAGGATATGGTAAATTAAAGTATTATCTTCACTACATAGTTTCATATCCATTCAAACTAGTTTTTTAAACTGCCCAAATAAAACTGATTTTTTTTTAATTGTATTGCTTTGGTTTCAATTGTAGATACCTTTAATTCTTTTTGCATTAGGAAGAATATAGATATATAAAGATAGAGAGATCGATACATTCTAGTCTCTGTTAAGTACCTTCATAAATCAACATATTTCCATATTCCAGTATTCTAGACTCAATTTTAAGCATGATAGATTTAAATAGATGAGAAAACTTACGTTACTTATGGAGTTAGCATCTTAATGAAATGAAGCTAAACTAGTGTCTAAAGTGCTATCTCTCAGAATTAATTAACATGCAGATATTATATACAGTATGTGAAATGCCCTTCATGTAAGTCTAGTCACAAGGTAGCTATATTATACAGTAATATTTATGTATACAAGAGCAGAAAGGAAATGATAATTTATATTAAGTCAACAAAATTGACACAGCTACAATGCCACATATATATATGGTTTTTAAATTATTTTATTCATTTTATGCAAGTTATTTTTTAACTGATATGTTCATTTGAAAGCAGATGGACAGATCATTTCCTGGCGCTGAAAACAGTTCTAGGATGGAAATAGGAAGGCTTGTCATTTCCTAATATTAGTTTCCCAAGTGGTTCAGTGGTAAAGAATCTGCCTGCAATGCAGGAGATGCAGGTTTGACTCCTGGTCAGGAAAATCCTTTGGAAAAGGAAATGGCAACCCATTCCAGCATTCTTGCTTGTGAAATTTCATGGTCAGAAGAGGCTGGTGGGCTACAGCCCATGAGGTCACAAAAAGAGTCGAACAAGACTTAGCAACTAAACAACAATTAAGTCTCAAAGCATTGACTTGACTGAAATCATTTAGTTATGCTGCTCCCGCATTGTAGGTCTTCTGTTTCTGGTATCCTTAAACAAACTACCTTGTATGATTTCTTCCTCCACCATTTTCATCATACTTGACTGACTCTGCTCTTCTAAGTCTTTCAACTGATGCTCAGTAAAACTTGCCATTCCAGGAAGTGATAGATCTTAAAGCTTGTTTACAGCTTCAAAGAGTATCTGCTTTTGGTGCTATTTTCTCATTAAGTTATAGGCGACCTAATAGTATGCAGGCCAGGAAACAGCAGTTAGGACTGGACATGGAACAACAGACTGGTTCCAAATAGGAAAAGGAGTACATCAAGGCTATATATTGTCACCCTGGTTATTTAACTTATATGCAGAGTACATCATGAGAAATGCTGGGCTGGAAGAAGCACATGCTTGATTTAAGATTGCCGGAAGAAATATCATTAACCTCAGATATGCAGATGACACCACCCTTATGGCAGAAAGTGAAGAGTAGCTAAAAAGCTTCTTGATGAAATTGAAAGAGGAGAATGAAAAAGTTGGCTTAAAGCTCAACATTCAGAAAACGAAGATCATGGCATCTGGTCCCATCACTTCATGAAGAATAGATGGGGAAACAGTGGAAACAGTGTCAGCCTTTATTTTTGGGGGCTCCATGATCACTGCAGATGGTGACTGCAGCCATGAAATTAAAAGACGCTTACTCCTCGGAAGGAGAGTTATGACCAACCTAGATAGCATATTGAAAAGCAGAGACATTGATTTGCCAACAAAGGTCTGTCTAGCCAAGGCTATGGTTTTTCCTGTGGTCATGTATGGATGTGAGAGTTGGACTGTGAAGAAGGCTGAGCGCTGAAGAATTGATGCTTTTGAAGTGTGGTGTTGGAGAAGACTCTTGAGAGTCCCTTGGACTGCAAGGAGATCCAACCAGTCTATCCTAAAGGAGATCAGTCCTGGGTGTTCATTGGAAGGACTGATGCTGAAGCTAAAACTCCAATACTTTGGCCACCTGATGCGAAGAGTTGACTCATTGGAAAAGACTCTGATGCTGGGAAGGGTTGGGGGCAGGAGGAGAAGGGGATGACANACTCAAAGATTATTTAATTATCTAGAGCAATATACCTTTGTCTGACCTGGATGTTTACTGGTATTTATGGTTATGAATTCAGACTCTTATAAAGTTAAACGTGCTATATAGGGATCTATCTGGTAGAAAGACAACCTCAAAGGTTATCGTTTCATTGGCCTATAGGATATTAACAAATTTTATCTCTCTCTTACTGTGTTAGTTTTATACTGTTGCCATAGCAAATTATTACAGATTTAGTGGCTTAAGACAACACAAACATTATTTTACACATTTGGAGGTCAAGAGTTCAGCACAGGTCTCACATGACTAAATCAAGTGGTGGGCAGACTGTGTTCCTTCCTGGAGGCTCTGGAAGAGAATCCTTTCCCTGCTCATTGCAGTTGTTGGAAGAACTCAGTCCCTCTCAGGTATAGGACAGGGGTCCCTGTGTTATTGCCAGCTGGAAGTTGAGGGCCATGCCCCGTGTGTAGAGGCTGCCATGAGTTTTTGGCTCATGCCCCCCTTCCTCCACCTTCAAAGCCAATGGCAGCAGGTCCATCTCACACAGCATCATCTTGACCCACCCTTCTGCTTTCCTCTTCCACTTTTAAAGACTCATATGATTAAACTGAATCCATTCAGATAATAGAGGCTGATCTCATCTCAAGATCCTTAACCTAAACAGCAACTTCAAAATCCGTTTTGCCATTAAGGTGACATATTCACAGATTCAGGGGACTAGAGCGTTTACATCTCTGAGGAATCATTTTCCAGCTTAACACACTGTAAGAACCACCTTTATTTAAGAATGTTTTGGGGGTAAATTATAGAACTTCTGTTCCTCAAAATGCAACTTTAACTAGCTTTACTATCTTACTGCTTCTCTTACTGATGAGACAGTAAATCTTTGACACATGTTCCTTCTATAGGTACATGGTTTTAACTTTTTGAAATTTGTAAAAAATTATAATCATCAGTTTGGGAGACTTCAGTGAACTTGCCAACTGGGCCATGGAACTGTGGTACAGCAAGTCCACCTCACTGGGTGTTCAGCCTCGCATGCTATTCTGGCTCCCGGGATGGATCCCAAAGGGTAATAAGACTTCATCTTCCCTGACTCTCTCTCTCTTTAACCTAACTGTGTTTTTATTTCTGGTCTTTGACCAGCTTTAGTCCTCATTCTGATGTATGCATCACCCATTCATAATCAACATTGGTGACTCCAGTGATTGGGACTCCTGTTTTATGGTCTGATCATTGCTGCTGGGATGATGGGATCTATTCTCTGTTGAGTGAGAAATAGACAATGCAGCTTTGTAGTCTTTTCTGTTTGACTGTTTGGCTAATTATGAGTTCAAAATAACTTAAAAAAAAAAAANGAAATAAAGTCTGACACTGTTTCCACTGTTTCTCCATCTATTTCCCATGGAGTGATGTGACTGGATGCCATGATCTTTGTTTTCTGAATGTTGAGCTTTAAGCCAACTTTTTCACTCCCCTCTTTCCCTTTCATCAAAAGGCTTTTTAGCTCCTCTTTACTTTCTGCCATAAGGGTGGTGTCATTTGCATATATGAGGTTATTGTTCTTCCAGTCCAGCATTTCTCATGATGTACTCTGCATAGAAGTTAAATAAGCAGGGTAACAATAGACAGCCTTGACATACTCCTTTTCCTATTTGGAACCATTCTGTTGTTCCATGTCCAATTCTAACTGTTGCTTGCTGTCCTGCATACAGATTTCTCAAGAGGCAGGTCAGGTGGTCCGGTATTCCCATCTCTCTCAGAATTTTCCACAGTTTATTGTGATCCACACAGTCAAAGGCTTTGGCATAGTCAATAAAGCAAAAATAGATGTTTTTCTGGAACTCTCTTTCTTTTTCCATGATCCAGCATATGTTGGCAATTTGATCTCTGGTTCCTCTGCCTTTGCTAAAACCAGCTTGAACAGCAGGAAGTTCACAGTTCACATATTGTTGAAGCCTGGCTTGGAGAATTTTGAGCATTACTTTACTAGCATGTGAGATCAGTGCAATAGTGTGGTAGCTTGAGCATTCTTTGGCATTGCCTTTCTTTGGGATTGGAATGAAAACTGACCTTTTCCAGTCCTGTTGGCCACTGCTGAGTTTTCCAAATTTGCTGGCATATTACCATAATTCTGACAGTCATAGTCCAATAGGATTTCTTCAGCTGGCAAAGAATAATGATAGGAAAGAACTTTTATCTATGTCCTTTAATATGTATATTAGTAAAACTTTGTAGCTGATAGAACATACTGAGATGGAAACACTAGGTATTTTTTAATAAGTCTGAAACAAAGTATAAATTTTCATGATTCTGTTACTAAGAAGTTGGAAAAAGACCTCATGTTGTGTGTTAAGTCACTCAGTCGTGTCCGACTCTTTGATACACTATGGACAGTAGCCCGCCAGGCTCGTCTGTTCATGGAAGAATTCAGTTGGTTGTAATTTATGGAAATGGTCATTATTTTAACTGATTATGAATGATAACGTTTCTTCAGTTCTTATATCTGGAAATCACTCTCTGCTTATCTTAGGTGTGTCTCCAATGTAATTTTCTTGCGTCTGAACCCTTACTTAAAAAAAAACAAATTTATTTTTCATATTTACATTTGCTCAAATTTGACCCCAGTGGCTCAGCAGTAAAGAATCCGCTGCCTGGAACGCATGAGCCACAGGAGACCTGACTTCGATCTCTGGGTTGGGAAGATACCCTGGAGGAGGGCATGGCAACCCACTCTAGTATTCTTGCCTGGACAATCCCTTGGACAGAGAAGCCTGGCAGACTACAGTCCATAGGAACACAAAGAGTTGGACATGACTGAACTGACTTAGCAAACAAATTTGACTTTAATTACAAATGTTATAGACTTTTTAATGGAAATTTTATAATAAACCTTACTAAGAGGCCTAAGTACTTCCATTCACAAAGGCTGAAATCCTGTGATTTATGTGGATGCTGTTTTTCTTTTCATCATTTCTACAAGCATTACCATTGTAAGAAATCATCAAACTATTTCATAAACAAGTACTGAATTCAAATCAGTTTCCACGCAAGTCACTGTTCTGGTGATGTAAGTATCAATAAAGGCACACAGTTGTTTCTCCCTGTAACTCAGAATTTAGTTGTTGGTCTGAGTGTGTGTGTGTCTGTCTGTCTGTCTGTCCATGCATGTGGTAATAAAAATTCCATATCTTAAGTTCTTACGGCGGGCGCTAAGATTTTTAAAATGTACACACATATTTGTCATTTAATTTTTACAAAAAACTATAAAGTTGGTTTCATTACCTGCATTACACAAGTCAGGAATGCATAACACAATGAGATTAAGTGTACTAAATAGCTCTTGTTTTACTGATTCCCTTAATAAAAACCAGTATTAATTTGGAGAGAGACGGGGGTTTATTTCTGTCCCTTGAGTGAATTCCTCCAGGGTTTTATATTTAACAGCTAGAGGTTTATACATGAAAGACTGAAAGAGTTTTTTTTGTTGTTCTTTGGAGGTTTTGAATTCAACTCGTAAGATCTTGCCTCAGGCAGCTTCAAACTGTGGCAAATGCCAGACAGGAAGACTGGTCATGTGCTTGTGGAAGATTTAAAGCACTATAAGACTGTGGGAAAATACCACACCATCTCTTAGCTTCTAACCAGATTCTCTACCTTCAGGCTAAACAGAGCCCAGGTTTTCGGCAAAGGGAAATCTGATTATGAGTTTGACCTCATGGTTTCCATTTTGAAATGACTCTTCTGAATGACTGCCAAAAGCTCTTCAGTTTTTCTTCCAAGTGGAGTCCATTTACCTGGGTCACAAGGTCAACAAATGCCTAGAAGGACAAAAGCTCCTAGGGAAGAAATTCATCCATTTTTCAGTTGCAGAAACAGAAGTGTTGCTCAACACTTAAATCCTTTACTTTGACCTGCAGTGATTTCTTTTGTATTCTTTCGAGTTCTGTAACATATTAATTGATCCTGCATCTGGAAAGGCACGATTTTTTTTCCCCTCCACATACTTATTTTGCTGTATTTCTGAATGAAAACATCTCTTTTCCTGCCTTTTCCCAATCTAATAACTTTTAGTTCCTCCATTTTCTCTTCATTTTGTCTTAGATTATGTCCTGTTTCACTTTGCCTACTTTCTAGACCTTACCCTATACTAAAAAACTAAAAGCTGTCCTACTTCATGACCCAGAAATTGAAACAATGCTTTTAAATCTAGGTCCTCAAAATGATTCAAGGAAACAAAAACCATTCCATTGTATAAATTTGGGAGGTTTCAAGTGTCAATTTTCCCATCTTGCCTTACTTCATTTTAACTGCCAGTCTTCTGGCTTCTTTTGACCTTTATGCCCCATGTACCCGAGATAAAATTTTTCATTTTCTCTCATTTTCCTCAAACCTCTATGCTAATTTTATACCTGCGATTTACAGAGAATGTAGGTTTCTGGTGTACTCTCTCAAGGTAAAGTATTCACATAAATAATCTAATCTGGATCTACTTACATGTTTGTTCCTTTTCCTCACCTTCAGTGAAAGAAAAATCCTTTTTTCTGTATAAGCCTAATCTTTTTATTTCTTTATTGAATCAAAATTCTTACTCCTTCAGAGACCTAGCTATGTCTAGTTTCTTCTCCAAGAGTAATTTTATTTTCTGGGTTTTTATTTTTAGCTTAAAACCATTTATAAATTTATCATTGAAAAACAAATTTTACTTCAAGACATATTTGCTATGTATGTATGTGAATATACTATACATATATAGTATCTCATAACTTTAAGTCTGTTAAATAATGATGCAAATTTCCTAGTATGTACACTGAATATGTTCTTCAAACAGATTTCTTTTAGTTATAACTGAAAAAAATTAAAAAGGAACAAATAATAGAGCCATATTTTAAAAATCAAAAATATAGACTTAATCTGACAAATGTTAATGGATCCACATTAACATATTTATGGATTCATTTTATCCAACATGATAAAATGACTCCTGTTAAAATAATAATGTCCTCAAAACCCTGTAATTAATAGAAATATCTGATCTCATAGCAGAACATATACTAGGTTCCCATGAATGTATATCAGGAAAGGCATACATACACAAATTATTAATATGGAATTAAGTAAATAATTTAACGTAAAGTTTAATTTCTTTGTTCTAAATATCTAAAGTGACTATGAATTATTTGTTCAATTTTTATAAGTACTAAAATATGCCAAAGGATAAAAAAGAAATGTATGTAATTTCTCATTCAAACTCATATCCTCCTCAAATATAATTTGACTTTTTTTCTTTTCAAACTGATTTTTAATCATTTGCTTCTCAAATTGAAGTCTTTCCCCATCCACTACTCTTAATAAATTTATTCTTACTAATGTTGAACTTTTAGCTTTCTAAATCTCCCAGTACTAAATAATATTTTATAAACTATCATTTGTTTTCTTCTTACTTTTACATCATTCAGATCTTACCACTCCACTGCTTTTTCCTTCCCAATTTTGTTTTTATTGAATCATCTTCCCCCATCTTTGTTTTCCTTGTGGTATCTTCCAGTTTTCTCCCCAAAAAGCCTTTTTATCTCTCCCTGTAACCCTTTCTTTAACTCTTTGCTGTGTATATTCTCCTTAGGTGAATCTAATGAGTCCTGAAGAAGTGAAGTCAAGTCGCTCAGTCGTGTCCGACTCTTTGCAACCCCATGGACTGTAGCCTACCAGGCTCCTCCGTCCATGGGATCTTCCAGGCAAGAATACTGGAGTAGGTGGTCACTTCCCTCTCCAGGGGAACTTCCCAACCCAGAGATCGAACCCAGATCTCGTGCGGCTCCCCCATCCCTGGGATTCTCTAGGCAAGAATACTGGAGTGGGTTGCCATTTCCTTCTCCAATGCATGAAAGTGAAAAGTCAAAGTGAAGTCACTCAGTGTGTCTGACTCTTTGCGACCCCATGGACTGCAACCTACCAGGCTCCTCCCTCCATGGGATTTCCCAGACAAGAGTACTGGAGTGGGGTGCCATGAGTACTAGTTCCATATAATTATCTGCTGATCTCTCTATCACTTTCTCATTCATATTTTCTCTCCCTCTCTCTCATTCATTCTCAAATACCTCTGTTTCCCCTCTCTCTTTTTCAGACACACAGGCACTGTTAAGTCTGAGAGAGGTATATATCATGGTCACATATGGGCTGTCTTGGAAATAGAGGCTCTCATAGGCTGTGCACTACTCATGATGTCATGCTGCTAACTGCTGCTAAGTCGCATCAGTCCTGTCCGACTCTGTGCGACCCCAAAGATGGCAGCCCACCAGGCTCCTCTGTCCCTGGGATTCTCCAGGCAAGAACACTGGAGTGGGTTGCCATTTCCTTCTCCAATGCGTGATAGTGAAGTCAGTCAGTCGTGTCCGACTTTTTGCGATGCCATGGACCGCTGCCTACCAGGCTCCTCCATCCATGGGATTTTTCCAGGCAAGAGTACTGGAGTGGAGTGCCATTGCTTTCTCCGAGAACTCTTCCTTCCAGCTCTCTCTTCCACCGAGGTCCCGAGACTTGCCCCAGTTTGTCCCTGTGCCATCTTGGCAAGATCCAGGGAGGGCCTCTGCTCCTGTGCCTCCTCGGGGTGCCTCCGCTTGATGCCCACCTTCTTGTCATTAAGAACACAGGGCTGGGAGCGGCTGGCCGGCTCTGGCTTCGAGGAGGGGTGTTGCTGGCGGAGGGCGGGCAGTACTCCGCAAAGGAGAACTGCTCGTGCGAGCAGGACAGGGAGCGCTGCATGTCCAGCCGTCCGCCTCCCACAGGGCCCCAGAGGTTGCCCGCCTGTCCGCAGGTGGCCGGGCCCAGTGCCCCTGGGCTGGGTGGGCCGACGGGCCCCAGCGAAGTCCCGCCAGGTCAGGTCGTAGGGCGAGGAGAGCACGTTGGTGTGGGACTGGAGGCTGAAGCTGGAGCTCCGCTGCATGGTGCAGAGCCCATTAGAGTAGCGCTGCATGCTGCCCCCACTGTAGCCGCGTCTCTTCTCCACTGGCGTCCAGACTTTGGACCCCAAGGGCCTCCACGCAGTCCAGCAGCTGGCCATCTCGTCTGCGAAGGACAGCAACTGGCATTGGCGCTTGCTAGGGGGTGCGGATGGGTGCCTGTTGTGGTCGCTGAGGCTGAGGTCTTTGATCAGATTGGTGACCGCACGGGCGGTGGCTGCCTCCTGGTGCCACAGGGCACCATCCTGGCAGTTGTCTGGCAGCCACTCCCAGATGCTGGCGATTGGCTGGTCGATCTGAAAGGGACACTTCCTGTCCAGGTCTCACCATCTGTCATTTTCCATGATTTCACAAAAGTGTCGGTCCTTGACTTATCTTTTTTGGTGTGTGCAGCTCAGGGTTGAAGGTCCTGCAGGCCACAGGGTTGGCTCCCTGCTTGTGGAGGCTTTGACTCAGGATCATCACCATGATGTCATGGGTCATGGAAATAGTGATGTACAAACTCTCTTTGGCATATTCATCCTATAGGAAGAGAATGGCCTACCCTCATCTTTGTTCTTTGCCAGATTTCATGAGGGGTAACTCTCTCCCAGACCTCTTAACTATCTCATCTGAGTGAACATCAATGTTGACACACTTAACCAACAGCAGTGACACCAGACATGTGATGAAGTTCAGGGGAGTGATTCTTTTTTACAGAGTATATATAATAAAAGATAGAACCCAAGGCAAACAAGTGGCCAAACTTAGCATTAGATTCCATGGCCAACAGTTGACCCTATTTGCACTTAAAAAACTATATATATTTTTGACTGTGCTAGGTCTTCGTCTCTGTGTGCTGGCTTTCCCTAGTTGTGGAGAGCAGGGATTACTCTCTATTTGTAGTGTGTGAGTTTCTCATTACAGTGGTTTATCTTGTGGAGCATGGGCTCTATGGCAAACTAGCTTCAGAAGTTGTAGCTTGTGGGCTACAGAATGCAGAATCAGTATTTGAGGCTCATGAACTTAGTCTTATTTGCCCGGCAGCCTGTGAGATCTTCCTGACCAGAGATTGAACAAGTATCTCCTGCATTGCAAGGTGCATTCTTAACCACTAGACCACCAGGGAAGTCCTATATGAATTCCTTTTAGCTCTGTCTCTTGTGCCCCACGTGGATACAGTTCAGTCGCTCAGTCGTGTCTGACTCTTTGCGACCCCATGAATCACAGCACGCCAGGCCTCCCTGTTCATCAGCATCTCTCGGAGTTCACTCAGACTCACATCCATCGAGTCCGTGATGCCAGCCATCTCATCCTTGGTCGTACCCTTCTCCTCCTGCCCCCAATCCCTCCCAGCATCAGAGCCTTTTGAATGAGTCAACTCTTCTCCTGAGGTGGCCAAAGTACTNTCCAGTTCTAACTGTTGCTTCCTGACCTGCATACAGATTTCTCAAGAGGCAGATCATGTGGTCTGGTATTCCCATCTCTTTCAGAATTTTCCACAGTTTATTGTGATCCACACAGTCAAAGGTTTGGCATAGTCAATAAAGCAGAAGTAGATGTTTTTCTGGAACTCTCCTGCTTTTTTGGTGATCCAGTGGATGTTGACAATTGGATACCTCTTTCTAAGGCCAGATTGAACATCTTCATGTATTGCTGAAGCCTGGCTTGGAGAATTTAGAGCATTTCTTTACTAGCATGTGAGATGACTGCGATTGTTTGGTAGTTTGAGCGTTCTTTGTCATTGCCTTTCTTAGGGATTAGAGTGAACAGTGACCTTTTCCAGTCCTATGGCCACTGATGAGTTTTCCAAATATACTGATATATTGAGTGCAGCACTTTCACAGCATCATCTTTTATGATTTGAAATAGCTCCACTGGAATTCTATTACCTCCTCTAGCTTTGTTTGTAGTGATACTTCCTAAGGCCCACTTGACTTCACGTTCCAGGATGTCTGGCAGCACTTAAATATGAAAGACAACATGGCCTGCATACCTTAATAAGCAGAAAGTTAAAGTGGCAATCAGAGTGATTTATACAAATGTTTTCTTAGTTGTGACTGGGAATGGAATACATGATCTATTGATTGATACACTTAAGATGATGTGCTAATCCATCATGTAGCTACTTTTAATCTTCTTTATAAAACACAAATTATGGTATGGCATTTATATTAAAACTATAGTAAAAGAGAAAACAAGAGAGGGTATAATAGCAAGAAAATCTGAGTGAAGACAATAGATAAACAGATGGTGGTGGTGGTTTAGTCTCTAAGTAGTGTGTGATTCTTCTGACCTCCATGGGGGTCAGCTTGCCAGGCTCCTCTGTCCATGGGATTTCCCACGCAAGAACACTAGGGTGGATTGACATTTCATTCTCCAGAGCATCTACCCAGTCCAGGAATTAAACCAGTGTATCCTACATTGCAGGTGGATTCTTTACAGACTGAGCCACCAGCTAAACCCAGATACACAGATAACTGAGTATTATGATAGTGGTGAACAAACCTGCAAACCCAATTCACAATAAATAATTCTCAGAAAGTTCCAGAATTTATATAGTCAGCAATCTCTCTATTTTACTGGAGCTTAAGGGGAGGCAATTAAGGAAGGAGACTTTAGCTAAAGTTGATTAGAAAGCAGATTCATATATTGCCTTCACAGTTTATGACATTGGATGACTATATCCCACTTCAGCATTCTGGAAGTTTACTTTCTGAGAGGTTAGTAGAGGATTCTTTGGAATGATTAAGACCTTGGACAACTGAGAGGAGTTGCTCTATAGAAAACAAGTGATGTTTAGAAAATTGCATAAAAAATATTGTAACCTGTATCCTTCTCCTTCCCAGTTCTCAGAAGGAAAGCATGCATATCTTCAACCTCACAAATAAAGTTGACTAGATAAGTTCAAAATGAAAAAGCTAAAACTACTGATATTTTCATACTGACATTATCATTTCATTTTTAATTAAGCACAATATCAGAGACCCTCTTTTCCAAACCCGTGCTTTCAGAATTTTCAGTCAAAATATCTCCTCCTACTAATTACAACATATGTCTAAATGGTTATTAACAGATATGTGAAAAAAAATGGAAGGAGGAGTATGAAAACAAAGAAAGAGTGAGAGAGGAAAAACAATGCAGAAAAACCAATCTGGAGGAAAAACTATATAAAGAATGAAAAACTTAAAAAAAACACACACTTTTTAATATAAAATTTACTATTAATACACCTAGTTCTAAGAAAAGACTTTGTATCTTTATAACAAGAATGTAAGAAGGAGATGATATGAGAAAGATTATTCTGGGGGTGATCTCTTTGAGATTAAAACATTGTAGTAAAAGTGAAAAAAGAAAAGATAATTAGAAGCATTGTGAGATAATGGAAGACACTTAAAATATCTTCTAAAAAACAGAGCAAAGAAATGATATGAATGAAAAATAAAGGGAAATATAAAAATGAGAGGAGCTATGTAATAGATACAATTTTAAAAGAATATAGTAATTCCAGATAAAGAGAATACAGAAAATAAAAAAGAGGAAGGAGAGAAAATAAAAGGCAAGAGAGTACCTATGAATAAGAATTTCTTTTAAATATGATTAAAATAATAGTTTTTTTTTTTTTAGGCCTAAATCATTCAAGCACAATGGATAAAAAGTGACTAAGAGAAAAACATCTTACTTTAAAAAGAAAGTAAAAAACCTACAAAGAGAAAAAAGAAGTAACATTAGAAAAAAATATAACACGAATCAAGATGACTTCAGAGCTTTCCACAACAGTACGGAGAGCAAGAAAACACTGGAGCAACACTTTTAAAACCAAACAGAAGAGTGACACCAGCAAGATGGCTGACTAGGAATCTGTAGATTCCTTCTTTCTCTACAGAGAGACTGAGTTAACAAAAATATATGGACCAGAATATCTCTGCGAGAATTCTAGAGACTAGTTGAAAAGGTTCAATGCTCAGGCTATTATGAAACCAAGAAAAGATTCTAGTGAAAAGTAAGGAAATTCACCGCATTTGGCACACTTCTTCATCAGTTCAGTCAGTCAGTTCAGTCACTCAGTCGCGTCCGACTCTTTGCGACCCCATGAATCGCAGCACGCCAGGCCTCCCAGTTTATTACCATCTCTTGGAGTTCACTCAGACTCACATCCATCGAGTCCGTGATGCCATCCAGCCATCTCATCCTCGGTCATCCCCTTCTCCTCCTGCCCCCAATCCCTCCCAGCATCAGAGTCTTTTCCAATGAGTCAACTCTTCTCATGAGGTGGCCAAAGTACTAGAGTTTCAGCTTCAGCATCAGTCCTTCCAAAGAAATCCCAGGGCTGATCTCCTTCAGAATGGACTGGTTGGATCTCCTTGCAAGTCCAAGGGACTCCCAAGAGTCTTCTCCAACACCACAGTTTAAAAGCATCAATTCTTAATTGCTCAGCCTTCTTCACAGTCCAACTCTCACATCCATACATGACCACAGGAAAAACCATAGCCTTGACTAGACGGACCTTAGTCGGCAAAGTAATGTCTCTGCTTTTGAATATACTATCTAGGTTGATCATAACTTTTCTTCCAAGGAGTAAGCGTCTTTTAATTTCATGGCTGCAGTTACCATCTGCAGTGATCTTGGAGCCCAAAAATATAAATTCTGACACTGTTTCCCCATCTATTTCCCATGAAGTGATGGGACCTAATGCCATGACCTCTTCATAGCATAGTGCAAAGCAACAGGTAACAAAATACTCCCTCCTAGGGCTCCTCCATTGGGAAGAGAAAGGTGCATCATGACTCTAATATCCTGGTTTGTCTGGAGCTGGTGGGGGGACTAGTTTCTTTCTCACCAGACTCAGCGTTAATCGGATCAGAGTACTAGTAAGAAATCTAAAAACAGAAATGAGCAGCCTATTAAGGCTGCTGTTCTGAAGGCAGACACTAGGGGGAGAAAGAGGTTAGAAAAGGTTTGAGAAACCCTAAAACCTTCAGCCCAGTGGTGGAAGTCTTGCCTTAGAGTGGGCTTCCCTGGTGGTTCAGATGGTAAAGAATCTGAGTTAGAAGGATGCAAATCTTGGGAAAGGTAGCTTTTTTTCTTTTTCTTTAGTGCTCAAATTCTAGCAAAAAAGAAAAAATATTATAAAATATGCAAATAAACAGAAAATATGCCTTAATCAAAGGAACAAAATAAAACTCCAGAAACTGTTTTTTATACATAATTAGAGATGTTGTCAGTTTAAGGTGGAATGCTATAATTTAAAATTATTTTATTTAATTGCAATATTAACCACAGAGAAAATATTTATAGACTATACATAAAAGGAAATGAGAAGGAAATCAAAGCATATAATTAACAAATGTCAAGAGAAAAAAACAGAAGATAGTTAGAGGGGGAGAAGAAAAACAGCTACAAGACATACAGAAAACAATGCAATAGCAATAACAAGTCCTTCCTAAAGAGTTGTAATTTTATTTTATTTTTTTTTAAAGCAAAGACTTTTATTAGTATCAAGGCTGAAATACACATATTTTTTATTCTCTAATGCCTTTTGATATTTATTTAAATTTGGTATGCATGCAATTTCTCCTATTTTCTTTTCTTTTTTTTTAATTTTTTTTTAATTAATTAATTTATTTATTTTTTAAT